>ML835235.1:6878-48652 GCA_009831015.1 Picea engelmannii | reverse complement strand
TATTCATTTCCATCTTCATCACGAGTGCCATATTCGATCCAAGCTCCTCCTTCTTCTCAACTCGATGATGAGTAGTGCACAGATTGCCCACAACTCGGTGATGAGTAGTGCACAGATTGCCACTAGAAGAGTGAGAAGACTCTGCTGATACGTTGCAGTTAACGCCCTTATATAGCAATAACGAATGGATTAATTAATGATTATATCGACGGTGATGGCCTTCTTTTATTCACATTTCATTTAATTTCCCACCAAGCTGTAACGTGGAGACTGCAAGCTAAAATTAAAGAGACAGACACACTTGTTGGTTGTATTAAATGAAGCAGATATAGACTTAGAGACCTAGCATAGCCAATGGAGTAGTGAACGCTGCACCCACTGACCATAATTACTACTCGGTTGACCTTTGGGCTCTCACGGGACTCGGGAGGATAGCCGCGTTTTCTGAAGGTTTACCGGCCAGTGGCCACATTCATTTCGAGCCGCGTTTTCTGAAGATTCACCGGCAACATTGATTTCGAGCCGCGTTTTCTGAAGGTTCACCGGCCACATTGATTTGAAAAGACGTATGTTGTACCCTATTGCCCTTCCTTTTGCATAAAGTATAATGAACTATAAAATCGACTACTTAAATTATAATAAATGGAGCAGTATATTATTAGTCACTATCTACAAAATTTTGGATCATCCGAAAATTTAAATGGTTAGTTCATCAAATTATGATAAGGGATGTAAGAATGCTACATGAAATTATGATAAGGGATGTAAGAATGCTACATGAATAGACATAATAGACTAAACTGGTAGCAAACAAGCTAATTATTCAAGCAAAAAATGGAGTTGAATCCCACCATATTTTCAGTGGTATTCTGAGTTTTGTATGATCAAAGTTCCATGCATTTCAAAACCTTGTTTTCAAGGGTTTTGCCTCATTTTAAACAAACTAGGATGCTCAGAAAATAGTTCTAGATTGGCCATAAATTTAAATTGCTAGGTCGTCTCACTCCAGTTGGGGAGGGGAGAATGCTACATGAATAGACTACTCCATTATTGAATAGAGTAAACTTATACAAAACTAACGCATTTTTTCAATAAAAAGATGGGGTTGAATCTGGCTAGATTTTCAAGGGTGCCCCGAGTTTTGCACAATCGAAGTTCCATGCATTTTAGAACGTTGCCCCCAAAGCTTTTGCCCCATTTTAAACCGATCAAGAAGCTCATAAAATCAATTGGAGTTTAGGTAAATTGTAATTGTTAGGTCGTGAGATTCCACGAGGGGAGTGAAGAATGCTACATGAATAGACTATGCCATAATCTACAAGGGAGGGAAGAATGTAACATGAATAGACTACTCCCTACTCCATTAGTCTATTTATGTAGCATTCTTCCCTTCCCCTATTCTAATTTGACCACGTCATAATTTAAATTATGGAATATGTTAACTTGTAGCAAACAAATCCACTTTTTAGGGGAAAATGGTGTTGAATCTTGCGAGATTTTAAGGGGTGGACTAAGTTTCACACAATCAAAGTTCCATGTGTTTTAGAACCTTTTCCCCAAGGATTTCACCCCATTTTAAACCCACCTAGATGCTTAGAAAATCAATCTCTGGTTTGGCTAGAAATTTAAAATTTTAGATCATCAAATATCGAGAGGACGGGGAAGAATGGTACATAAATAGACTACCCCATTTATTATACAATACTCAATTGAATTTATATTTAATTATACTTTATGCATGAAAGGAAAGGCAATAGGCTGCAAACATACAGTCTTTTCGAAACGGAGCAATATATTCATGTAGCATCCTTCCCTCCCCTGTCGAAATCTTATGACCTAAGAATTTAAATTTCTATCCAATCCAAAACATTGATCGAATTTCAAACAATTTAGGTTGGTTTAAAATGGGGCAAAATTCCTATGGGCAAGGCTTTGAAACACATGGAACTTTGATTATGTGAAACTCAAGCTCCCTTGAAAATGTGGTCTGATCCAATGCCACTTTTTTCTTGAAAAGTGGGTCTCTTTGATATAAGTTTAGCCTAGTCCATAATGGAGCAGTGTATTCATGTAGCATTCTTCCTTCCCCTGTCAAAATCCGATGACTAAACAATTTGAATTTCTAGCCAATCCGAAACTCCGATCGATTTTTTTAGCATCTGGATCTATTTAAAATGGGGAAATATGTATGGGGGGGGGGGGTTAAAACACATGGAACTTCAATTGTGAAAAACTCAAGCTACCCATAAAATCTAATTGGATTGAACCCCATTTTTTGATTGAATAGTGGGAATATTTGTTACAAGTTTAATCTATTCCATAATGGAGCATTGTATTCATGTGGCATTCTTCCCGCCCCTACCAGAATCTAGTGACCTAACAATTTAAATTTCCAGCCAATCTAGAACTACGATCGATTTTATGAGCATCCGATTCAATTTAAAATGGGGCAAAACCTCTTGGGGAAAGGTTCTACAATCCATGGAACTTTTAGCATGCAAAAGTCAAGCTACCCCCAATAATCTAGTTGGATTCAACCCCATTTTTTCTTGAAGAGTGGGTCTATTTGCTAGAATTTTATCATATTCCATAATGGAGTTGTCTACGCAAACACTCCCATAACCAATATAATTTATGATCGTTGCACTAGTAGTCGTTGCATGATGTAATTCGTGTTTGAAAGGTATTTTTGTCAATGATAGTTGGAGGGTTGAATTTTTACACACCTTCATTGTCTATTAATGCATGCATTACTTTCCAATCAATCCATAATCTAATTTACTGTTGGGTGGAACAATGTAGAAACCATCAATAAGATGTAACTAGATCCTCAATAAGGTGCAAGGAGAAGACACATGCTACCATCAAGGATCAATGTATAATAACTAGCAATAACAACATCAATATGCTCATGATGAAGTGCCAAGCAACTCAAAATAGCGTAATAATCTTTTGAATCAATCTGTCTCCAAGTCGTTCACACACATCGCTTAGGAACAAGTGAAACAAACATAGAGATAACTACAATAAAGAAACTCCAAGAGAAAAGTAATGAAGCATGTCCACGTGTCAAACAACAATCTCTCCAAGAAGACATGAATGATAATAGAAGATGAAGATGATTGTGATCCAACAAGTTGAAATTGTGATTCCGATTTATGAGCGGAACAAAATGAATAACAGACTGAATACAATAACATGGAGATACAGAGAACAACAACAGTGATCAATAACTTCTATTGAATAAAGAAAATAGGATGAAACTATAAAACTGCAGAACTGAAAACAACTTTCTCAAATGGTGGTAGATATCTCTGAGAAGAGATGTGACTTCTACATGCGTCCGTCTGAGTAGAATGAACAAGAGAGAAAAACAATGTAGAACACAAACTCGCAGAATGGGGTAGCCTATCTCTGAAAAGAAAGAGATGTTTACTATGCTTCATTCGCAACAAGCTTTACATCACACTCCATTGCATGCTTAAAGGGCCTCCTTCACCTCAATTATATATGAGAGAGTGAGAGGAGAACAATTTTCATGATGCATGTGAGATAAATTGGACTAAGTTTATAAAATTCCATAGGCCACTAGGAAATTATTACATGATGTCTATAATTAACAAATGAAGATGACATTGCATTCCATTCCCCATCAAAAGGGTGAATATCATGGTTTATCAAAACCACAGGCTCAAAGGTGAATGGCCACTGAGATCCATGTGGATCATTCCTCCCCCCTTAGTGTAGATTTAAACTTTGTACAATATTTAGTGCAAACATATTTTCAGTAAAAGAACATAAAATATACAATGAAAAATACAAACATTACACAGAGATTTTTCCCCTCGAAACCCAAACCGGGAAAACCAACATATTCTATATTCATTCATGGTGATACATTATTTACAATACAATATACATATAGGAGCCAATGACATCCAAAGCCCTAACCCAATGACTTGGATTAGTCAACAACTCTAATTCCTTAACTGGAAATAAAAAACCATCGGCAAACAACCATGTGCCAAAAAAACGCCCAACAATGGACACAAAAATTGAGGCAACATGAAAAATGAGGCAAAAATGCAACACGTTTCCCAAGGAAAAAAAATTCCCAAACCCCCTTGTGCTTTAGGTGCAATGAAAACACTACTACTCATGCAAAGAATATAACACATACCCAACACTTAGAAAGCAATGGTCCCCATTGCATCAGGTTCACATGGGAGATGGGGAGACTTCTACTAAATCTTAATCTGGGTGCATTGCTTGCCTTGTTGAAGAAGTTGTCCTGCTTAACTTGTTGAAGGTTGTCATGAACTTGTTGTTGGAGGGGTTGGATATGTTCAACCAATCTAGCTACATGATTTACTTGAGTGTGGGAGGAATATGTTGGTGAAGATGTAACATGAAGAGTATGAAGGGTTCTGTTATAATCTTGCTTGACTGGACAATGTGGAGGCACCCCTGTAGGTGCAACAAGAACATCTTGGGACTCTTCTACAATATTTTTGATCTGATTCTATTGGATAGAAAGGTCTTGGGTTGAGGTTGCAATGGTTGCAGTCTCCTTCTGTTTACCTTCTGATCAAAATGTGAAGAAGATAAACTTTGCAGTATGAGAGATTACTTTGTGACATTGTTTTGGTGGGACAATAGTCGGAACTACCTATGGTGTCCTGTATAGTTGACCCCCAGAGTAACAATGACACTACGGGGTCGAGACTTATAAACAACATGACACCTACACATATATGGTCGGCCTAATAGAACATCAAATACTTCCAGTGGGGCAACATCACACAATACCTCATCCTTGAAGGGCTTGATGTCGTAGGATAGGCGACACTGCTGGATGACACGAAGATATTGACCTTGATGAAGCCACTCGATGTTGTATGGATGTGGGTGTGGTGTTGTTGGAAAATCCAACTGCTTGACAACCTTTGCTAAGATGATGTTCTTTTGGCTTCCACTATGAACAATAAATTGCAGTGGGGTCCCCTCACCCACATCTATGAATGGAAGAGTCGCTCCCCCTCCTCAAAATTGTAATGTCCCCAAGGCCGAGCCCTGTTGTAAATCATGTCTATGAAGTATAAAGCTTGCATTATGAATTGTAATTATGTTTTATAGGCTGGTGAGACAAGTTTATATAAGTTGGTGGGCTTATGTGTTATTAGACCAGGGAGCCTAAGTGTTGAAGGCCAGGAGCCTGATTTTTGTACATGTAATTATGCACAGTATTAATACAAAACATCTCTGCGTGTGGACCGACCACGATGAATGAGTGATGGGGGACTAAGCATCCACAAAGTTTGGGTAAGGGAGAGAGGGTTAAGAGGTAGGAAGAGGGGCTAAGTTGAGGGGGCTTAAACCCTTGAGAATAATATTAAATTATTATTCTAAAAATGATGTGTGAAACGTGTTTTCCTTGATCCCAAATCCCTGGAAGGGGGAACGCATGCCTAAAAGTGCACACCAGCTGATGAAGCACATGCAGCCTCATGGGAGACGTGTGTCAGCCCAAGCGCATGCAATTTAACCCAGGAAGTGAGTCGTGTTGGGGGTTGTTAGCTTCCCATTTTTTGGGGACAGTTGCGTCTGAGTGGGTTCATTGGGCATTCCTCCATCCATCACCTGAGTCAGGGAGTCCATTCTCCATCTTCCATCTGAACGGGTGGGCGTTCCCGATCGACCTCTATTGGTTGTTTTATGTTGGATCCTTTACCTGAACCGTGGGAGTCTCTGCGTGGAATCTCTGTACACCTTACACATCTCTGAAACCAAAGCCGTGAGTTTGTCCTTTATTGCTGGTTGGGGAAACCAAAGTGTCTCGTAATTGCTGAGCCTTGTTATGCTGAAGCGTCTGTCTGTCACCTCTTTTGGGAAACCTGTGTTTGTTGTCCCAATTGACTGTGGCGGCCACCTAGTTCTTGGTTGGGTGTGGTTTTCTGTTGTTGTATGTTCGTTGTTGAGCCTTGTTGTTTTTTTGCTTTGTACGGGAGCGAGATTAAGG
Organism: Picea engelmannii; assembly: GCA_009831015.1. Lineage (NCBI taxonomy): Eukaryota > Viridiplantae > Streptophyta > Pinopsida > Pinales > Pinaceae > Picea > Picea engelmannii. The sequence goes on along the minus strand of ML835235.1, from coordinate 42,633 downwards.
AAACCGGTTGTATGACCTGTGTGTAACCTCTCTATAGGTGAGGGAGGTGATTGTTGTTGAAGAGGCAGGTTTTACCAAGCATGTGAGTGACTCTCTCCAGGTGAGAGAGTGCACGGAGGAAGGAGAGAGCTCCTGGAAGGAACCTTGTAGCTGCCACAGAGCTCGGAGATTTCCGGTTCGGTCTGTTGCTGAAGCCCAAGGCAAGGGAGGTTAGCAGCCGAAGGACTGTCTAGGTGACAGAGAAGGTGTATACTCCTGGGGTGGGACAGGCATGTGAGGAAGGAGAGTCTATGGGCAGTGGGCATAAGTGGTTCCTGGGAGAGAATCCTCCTTCTTTTACATGTATTCTTCCTGTAAACCTTACCTAGCCTAGGATTCCTTACCCGGTGGAGCTTAGTCCCAGCTCGGGGGTGACCTACTGCTGAGAGTGATGAGCAACGTGGTCTAAGGCTGGGAGGTTCGTGGAAGGTCTACACGCAGTTGGTGGTGCGTGACAGTTTCAAAGATAAGTGTCACTATGTTTTTTAATTATGTAATTAATTAAATTGCATAACTGTGATTCTTGCAACGTTATCACGTATTTTTTTGTGCATATGAATTATTGTTATTTCCATTAACTCTGAAATGCTAGCAGCAATTCTGTGTTTAACTATAATTAAGCGTTTTAAGTTCATTAGAATGCATAATGTGTTACAGAAGTGTTTTTTCACATAGTAGCGTTGGCCCGACCATGGGGTTGATGGTCGGGGGCGTTACAGTATGGTATCAGAGCCTAGTTTCAATGCTAAGCCTGGATGGGCCGGATAAGTGGTCTTTGGACCGAGGTTTTGAGAAGAAATTGTGTCTGGAGGACTAATTTCAGACCTCAGAATGTTTATGAGTGTCAATGGACTACTTGACCATGTTACAAAGCTCAGGAGGTGTAGCGGTTTTATAAAACTGCAGCCGGTGTGGTATATGGCCATAGGGAGAGAGAGAGAACTCCACACCAGAAGTGTTGGAGCCATAGAATTTGTTCAGGAGGAAAGGAGAACCCTCACAACCATCAAATCTGGAGAACGTGCACGAGGTTTAAAACCCTTTGGAGTTGCACAGGAGTGTGGAAATCGCGATACGTGAAATCCCGAATTCGTCAAGACCATCCATCAGAAAGGACGTGTGGAGAGCGATCAACCTTTTGCTGACTCGTGACTTGAAATGGTCTAAGGGTGAGTTCGTGAGAATTCACGAAATGCGAATTCACTATTGGATCACAACCGTCGATCTAAGAGAGATCTAGACCGTTAATTGTCTAGGAAGAAATCGACATTTCAGGAATAGGGAGGACGAAGGTGGAAAATCCTTCAACCTCATGACACACAAAATCCAGATACGGGAAATGCCAATGAGATCTGAGTCATCAGATCGTGGGGAATTAGGACTATTGGATTAAGTAGATGATAGACCGTAATTTTGGAATTTCGGCAAACGAAAGTTCGAGATGTGTGGATGCACGAACTCCTTATGCCCGAAACTCTGAAATGAAAAGTGAAAGTAGTGGGGCCCCACGACATCGTTGGGAGTGAGGTGGACCTTCTTAAGGACACCATCTGTCACTACCTTGGTGGGAGACAGTTGAGTTGTGGGCCTGGAGGGTAAGGAAATCGAATATTCAGAAGTCGGGGGTTGGAGAGGGAAGCGAGTATGAGAGCCTCGAGGATCGAAACCCTGAAACCCAAAGTCCCGAAGTCCTGAAATCTTCAAAGAAGGAAGAACCGTAGTGGATTTTAACCATTGGATGTTGGATAAACGTGGATTGTCAATCCACCCGATTCATGCAAATTCGGTAAATCGAAACTCCAGGAGATAGATGTGTGTGCCTTAAACTCTTCGAAGGTTGAAAGCCCGAGTAGCACCTAGTAGTCTAGCATTTGGTCACGACCTTTGGTTATGAGGGTAGGGAGAAAGAAGGAGCTATCACCCAAAAATTACAGAGCCGAGCAGAACTCAAAAAAATTGTGAATTCAAAGCGTTTTCTTAAATCAGAATGGTTTTGAATGTGTGGAATTTGCTAAGAATGATGACCTGAAAAATCCCTATTGTCTGGACGTGTGTTTGCAGAAGATTAGCAAGTGCCATAACCGAATAGGGTTGTCGTTGAGAGTAGAGAATGGAAGAGGTGTGGATTGCCTCCAATTCAGAGAATGAAAGAGAAGGAAGGAATGTCAACTTGGGAGTCGAAGGGTCAAAATCTAATGGGCAAGGAAAAGAGATGGATAAAAAAGGACATATGATGAAAATCATTGAAAGATTGCAGAGAGATGCCCAGGCTCGCTGAGATGATAGCTGAAAGCTCATGAAAGTCAGGGATAGGTAGGGTGAATTCAACTTAAGGATGTTGAAGAATCTGGAAAGAATAGAAAAGAAATTGAAAAAGGAGAGTGACTCAAGCAAGACAGAGAGTTGCAGGACCCTTAAGAGGAAAAGAAAGCACACAGTAGTTCAAGCCCATTTCCTACCAGAAAGAATAGGAGATCTGGGATGGATGAATTGAAAGGGTAAATGAACAAGATCAAGCCTCCAACGTTCGATGGAGAACATAAGAAGGAGGAAGATGTCAAAACTTGGTTGTTGGGTATGAGGAAATACTTTCAACTGTAGAATTATTCCTCTCATGTAGAGGGCATGATTGCCATGTATCAACTGAAGGGAAAGGCATCCATGTGGTGGGATCAACTTGTGCAGGTGAAACACATCAGGGAAAGGGACATCACATGGCAAGAATTCAAGAGGTATTTCGAGAGGAAATACTTAACTAAAAGATATTATGACAGAAACATGAAAGAGTTCTTTGAACTCAAGCTGGACAACAAGACCATTGATGAGTATGAGCGAAATTTTTTGGAATTACTAAAGTATGTTTCATTCATCAAAGATGAGTCTGTCAAGATTCATAGGTACCTGAGTGGATTACCGCCTCCTATTGGGGATAAGATTCGGTATGATGACCCAAAGACTATGGAAGAAACGATAAGAAGAGAGAAGTGCTTATTTGAACAACAAAGAGAAAATCCTACCTTTCAGAAGGCTTGGGATGACCAGAAAAAGTTCAAGAAAGAACAGAGGCAGAAGGGAAATAAACCACCCTTTTTCAGAAACAGTCCTCAAGAACAACCGTCTCTTAGAGAGCCCAGGAAGGTTGAAGTGAGTGGGCAAATGTCAAGGCATCCACCTATGGAATGTTGGGGTTGTAAAGAAAACCATAGGTACAGAGATTGCCCCCACATAAATAATAAAGTAAGATTTCTTCACAATGTTCAGAAAGCTGAAACAGTGGAGGACATGGGAAATAGAATTCCAAGGATCTACGCAGCCCTAGACAATAAGCAAGCTAAGTATTAGTTGCACATGATTGAAGTAGAAGGTATGATAAAAAACCAACCATTTACTATTTTAGTTGATTCAGGGGCTAGCCATAGTTATATAAACCCTAGAGTGGTAGAAAGTTTGCATTTGATAAGAAGAAAACATGAAAAGTCTTGGTTAGTGCAGCTAGCTACAAAAACCAAGAGGAAAGTCATGGAGTTAGTCAAGTCCTATTCTGTAGACATGAATGGACTGAGCATGAAGGCCAATTTGAACATTTTGTCGTTAGGCTCTTATGATTGTCTAATTGGGATGGACTGGTTGGACCAACACCATGCCATCTTGGACTGTTGAAACAAGGCCTTCACTTGCTTAGATGAAGAAGGGAATCAGTGAGTCGTCCAAGGAATTCCTAGAGTTGTTACTGTTAGAGAAATCTCAACAATGCAGCTAAAGAAGTGCTACAGAAAAGGCTGTCAATTATTTGCAGCCCAAGTGGGGGAAACGCCTAAGGATAAGGTGCCAAGTATTGAGGATCATGAGGTACTTAAAGAGTTCGAATATGTATTCCAGGAAGTACCTAGACTACCTCTGAAAAGGGATATTGATTTCTCTGTAAACTTGATGCCTGGAGCAACGCCAGTGTCAAAGGCTTCGTACAGGATGAGTGCGCTAGAACTGAAAGAGTTGCAGCTGCAGCTTGAAGAACTTCTGAAGAAGGGGTATATACGCCCAAGCGTGTCGCCTTGGGGTGCCCCAGTCCTGTTCGTAAATAAGAAGGATGGAATGCTGAGATTGTGCATCGATTTCAGGCAATTGAATAAAGTAACAGTGAAGAACAAGTATCCTCTGCCGAGGATTGATGATCTCTTCGATCAGTAGAAGGATGCAAAGATATTTTCGAAAATAGATCTAAGATCGGGATATCACCAAGTAAGAATAAAAGATGAAGAAATCAACAAGAGTGCCTTTAGAACAAGGTATGGTCATTATGAGTTCACAATGGTGTCGTTTGGACTATCAAATGCACCCGTTGTTTTTATGAGCTTGATGAATGGAGTATTCAAGGACTATCTAGACAAGTTTGTCATCGTCTTCCTGGATGACATTCTGATGTATTCCAGGACCGAAGAATAACACGAACAATATCTGAGGATGGTGTTGCAGGTGCTAAGAGAGCACCAACTGTATTCCAAGTTGAGAAAGTGCTCATTTTATCAGGAACGGATCCATTACTTGGGACATATTATCTCGAAGGATGGGATAGCGGTAGACCCTAAGAAGATTGAATCCATTAGAGAATGGTCAGCGCCAAGGAATGTAATGGAAGTTAGATCCTTCATGGTATTGGCTGGTTATTACAGAAGGTTCATCATAGGGTTTTCCAAGATAGCTCACCTTATCACTTCCTTACAAAAAAAGGGGAAACAGTTTCATTGGACAGAGGGATGTGAGGAAAGTTTCCAGCGATTGAAGCAGCTGTTAATCAGTGCTCCAATCCTGAGGATTGTAGATCCAAATGCAGATTTCATAGTATGCACTGATGCATGCAAAGAAGGACTGGGAGGGGTCCTCAGTCAGAATAGATTCGTAATCTATTATGAGTCTAGGAAATTAAAAGAGCACGATAAGAACTATGCAACCCATGACTTGGAGTTGGCAGCCATAGTTCATGCTCTAAAGAAATGGAGGCATTACCTCATGGGAAGGAGGTTTGAACTCAGAATAGACCATAACGGTCTAAAATATTTGTTTGATCAACCAACCTTAAACACTAGAAAAAGTAGGTGGCTGGAATTTCTATGTGAGTACGACTTTGAGATCAAGCATATCAAAGGAAAGGAGAATAAAGTGGCTGATGCACTCAGTAGGAGGGTGCATGAATTACATGCTATGTATCTTCCTGGTATTAAAAGCAGAATTCTGGAGGCTGCAAATGTAGATCTGCAGTACAGAGAATTGGTAGCCAAGCTACAGCAGGGTAAGATGCCACAAAAGATGGAAATTTATAAATTGGAAATAGATGGAATACTACTGTACAAGAACAAAAATTTTGTACCCAATGTCCAGTGCTTGAAACATATGATTTTGCAGGAGATGCATAATGTGCCTTATGCAGGGCACCCTGCATATCAGAAAACAGTAGCAGCGGTCAAGAGCCATTACTTTTGGTCAGGTATGAAGAGAGAGATCGTTTAATACATTGCCAGATGTATGGAGTGCCAGAAAGTTAAAGTTGAGCATAGGCACCCAGCAGGGTTGCTGCAACCTTTACCCGTTCCTGAGTGGAAGTGGGAAGTAGTAACGATGGATTTTATTACGAGATTGCCTAGAAAAACCAAGCTACATGATTCAATCATGGTGGTGGTGGACAAGCTTACAAAAGCTTCCTATTTTATTCCACTGAAAACTACTCACAAGGCAACAGATGTTGTTGATATTTTCATAAGGGAAGTGGCACGATTGCACAAAATTCCTAAAACGATTGTGTCCGAAAGAGACCCGAAATTCACCTCGAATTTTTGGAAAGGATTCTGAATGAATATGAACTTTAGTACAGCTTATCATCCTGACTCTGATGGATAGACAAAGAGGGTGAACAGAGTAATAGAAGACATACTGAGAATGTATGTGATGAACAAACCATCAAGATGGGAAGACTACCTGCACTTGGTAGAATTCGCCTACAACAATGGGTATCATGCATCGTTGAAGATTAGCCCATTTGAAGCACTTTATGGAAGAAATTGCAATACTCCAGTGAGCTGGGATAATCTAGCTGATAGAACAGTAGTTGGGCCAGAGTTGCTCAAGGAGATGGAGGGCCAAATGATAAAAGTTAAGCAGAATTTGAAAACTGCCCAGGACAGGCAGAAAAGTTATGCTGATAAGAACAGAACCCACAGAGAGTTCAAAGTGGGTGATCATGTTTTCCTGAAAGTGAAAGCTAACAGGAGTTCCCTGAAGCTGGGAAGTTGCGCCAAGTTGGTAGCCAGATTTTGTGGGCCATTTGAAATCCTGGAAAGGATTGGGGCAGTTGCATATATGCTTGCATTACCTGCATCCATGACTGCACATAATGTGTTTCATGTTTCATTTCTTAAGAAATATATACCAGATGCTAATCATGTTATCGATTGGAATGTGATTTAGGTGGAACAAGAAGGTGTCCTGCAAGTGCATCCTGTGTGCATATTGGAGAGGAAAAACAAACATCTCGGGAATCGAGATATAGGGCTTGTAAAGGTCCAGTGGACCTGGTATGGTCCCGAGGACGCGACATGGGATCATGAATATGTTATGCAAGCATAGTACCCACATCTTTTTGAAAATTTTGAAAAGCTTGCAAATGCAGTGTAAAGTTTCACTGAGGACAGTGCAAAAATAAGGGGAGGGGATTGTAATGTCCCCAAGGCCAAGCCCTGTTGTAAATCATGTCTATAAAGTATAAATATTGCATTATGAATTGTAATTATGTTTTATAGGCTGGTGAACCAAGTTTATATAAGTTGGTGGGCTTATGTGTTATTAGACCAGGGAGCCTAAGTGTTGAAGGCCAGGAGCCTGATTTTTGTACATGTAATTATGCACAATATTAATACAAAACATCTCTGCGTGTGGACCGACCATGATGAATGAGTGATGGGGGACTAAGAATCCACAAATATTGGGTAAGGGAGAGAGGGTTGAGAGGTAGGAAGAGGGGCTAAGCTGAGGGGGATTAAACCCTTGAGAATAATATTAAATTATTATTCTAAAAATGATGTGTGAAACGTGTTTTTCTTGATCCCAAATCCCTGGAAGGGGGAACGCATGCCTAAAAGTGCACACCAGCTAATGAAGCGAATGTAGCCTCATGGGCGACGTGTGTCGACCCAAGCGCATGCAATTTAACCCAAGAAGTGAGTCGTGTTGGGGGTTGTTAGCTTCCCATTTTCCGGGGACGGTTCCGTCTGAGTGGGTTCATTGGGAATTCCTCCATCCATCACCTGAGTTGAGGAGTCCATTCTCCATCTTCCGTCTGAATGGGCGGGCATTCCCGATCAACCTCTGTTGGGTGTTTTATGATGGATCCTTTACCTGAACCGTGGGAGTCTCTGCGTGGAATCTCTGTACACATTACGCATCTCCGAAACCAAAGTCGTGAGTCTGCCCTTTATTGTTGGTTGGGGAAACCCAAAGTGTCTCGTAATTGCTGAGCCTTGTTATGCTAAAGCATCTGTCTGTCACCTGTTTTGGGAAACCCATGTTTGTTGTCCTAGTTGACTGTGGCGGCCACGTAGTTCTTGGTTGGGTGTGGTTTGTTGTTATTGTATGTTCGTTGCTGAGCCTTGTTGTTTTTCTGCTTGTATGGGAATGAGATTAAGGAAACCGGTTGTATGACCTGTGTGTAACCTCTCTCCAGGTGAGGGAGGTGATTTTTGTTGAAGAGGCAGGTTTTACCAAGTCTGTGAGCAACTCTATCCAGGTTAGAGAGTGTGCGGAGGAAGGAGAGAGCTCCAGGAAGGAACCCTGTAGCTGCCATAGAGCTCAGAGATTTCTGGTCCGGTCTATTGTTGAAGCCCAAGGCAAGGGAGGTTAGTAGCCAAAGGACTGTCTAGGTGAAAGAGAAGGTGTATACTCTTGGGGTGGGATAGGCATGTGGGGAAGGAGAGTCTGTGGGCAGTGGGCATAAGTGGTTCCTGGGAGAGAATCCTCCTTATTTTACGTGTATTCTTCCTACAAACCTTACCTAGCCTAGGATTTCTTACCTGATAGAGCTTAATCCTAGCTCGGGGGTGACCTATTGCTAAGAGTGATGAGCAACGTGGTCTAAGGATGGGAGGTTCGTGGAAGGTCTACACGCAGTTGGTGGTGCGTGACAGTTTCAAAGATAAGTGTCACTATGTTTTGTAATTATGTAATTAATTAAATTGCATACCTGTGATTCTTGCAATGTTATCACGTATTTTGTTGTGCATATGAATTATTGTTATTTCCATTAACTCTGAAACGCTAGCAGTAATTCTATGTTTAACTGTAATTAAGTGTTTTAAGTTCATTAGAATGCATAATGTGTTACAGAAGTGTTTTTCTGTGTAGTAGCGTTGGCTTGACTGTGGGTTTGATGGTCGGGGGCATTATAGTATCCTCTTCTGGTTGGATTGTTGCAGTTGCGAAAATAGCAGTGGGTTTTGCATCAATGATCTGTATCCTTTTATTATTTTTTGAATCAGGGTCCAAGTCAGGATTTGACTCTTTGTCTTTGAGCTCGACCACCAATTACTATATTGAGCGACATTCATCAGTGTTGTGCCAAGGGCTTTTGTGGAACTCACACCACTTTCCAGTGTATTTCTTAGACTTCCCATTACCCTTCTTTGTCTGCATCTCAAACTGGCTCTCTTGAGGTTGGCCTTCCTTGCTCTGTCCTTCATTATGTGAGTTTGATTTTCCTTTGCCATGCTTCTCCCACTTACTCTGGTGCTTGAATTTGTGCTCAATTTTGACTGCATATCAGTAAGCATCTCCTAGTGAGGAGATGTCCAAGATATCCATATTTGTTTGGATGTACCTATGTAGACCACTATGGTACTTCAAAACCGGGTGTCGCTCGAAGTATTTGATACCCAATTTTGAGCGTAAGGTGTGAAATATGTTGGTGTACTTCGACACTGTCTGGTCTCTTTTCTGATGCAGAGTTGTCCATCTCATGTATTGGTCATCATATTTTCCAATAGGGTAGAACTCCTCCTTTAGGGCATCTACAAAGGTCGTTGTTGCACCTCTTTTGTCACCTAAATGAGCAAAATAAGGGTGCTTACAAGACCAATTGGGTCAGCTAGGCAAGACAACAGTAGAGGAAAGAGTTAGAAGTGTAAAGCATAAAAGATAAGCAAAGAATTAAACTAAGAAGGATAAAAGCAATTAAACTAGAGTGCATAAGGACATTAGAACAAGAAATAAACAAGGTCCATGCTACCAATGGAAAGGATTGTATTAGTGGAAAGAAAACACCAAAGAGAAAGGGAGACTTTGGGTCCCCTCTTCCTCCAAGGGAGGGCTCTTGGACCCCCAAATATTGAGCTCTTCTTACAAATAAGGAACTAAAATGAAATGGTGAAGAGAATCCAAAGCACATTCAATCTAGAGGTGATATGAATGACTAACTGAAATGATGCTAGCATGCTCTTGATGATGAAAGAGGATCCTCCAAGAGAATATCAGCAGCATAACAATGCAAATGAATTCCTTGAAAATGTAGTGCACCCATGGCTTCTTTTTATAGCATAACTTTGAGGCATTATTCAACCATATTTTAGTGTGAACAAGGGGCCATTTAGGGCATCCTTAGGTCTTTGACCAGCCACCCAGCCGGATTCAGTCGATATTTGGATGTCAAATCGACTTGGAAGCTGAACCAGAAGTGGGTGGGAGGCCGACCAATATCATAAATCCGATGTTTTGAGGGATGCACGGTTTTTTGCATCCATAGTCATGCATCGTGTGCATGTGCGCTTTTTCCTGCGTTTCTGAATGATGCATGTGCGCATGCTCCTTGTTTAGTCTTAGCGCATGTTGATTGTATAGTTTTGTGCCTTTTGGAAATGCATTTTTGGTCATTTTTGGTCCATGGGTGAACTAATAGTTGTTTGAAGATGTTGGATTCCTGTAACCATTTGCGGATGAAATTTCAGTGATAATAGATGCCCCCTGATGGATGAGGTTAGGAGCATACGTATAGCTGAAATTCATCAATGCTTCTTCTACTGAGAGTGTCATTGTAGTAAAGAGCGATAATGGGAGTATCAAGAGTGACCCGTTGGAGGGAGAGGGGAACCTGTAGGACCCAACCTTTCGCAAGACGTAAAAATAAATTGTGTACAAACGAGGCGGGCATGCCCCATGCTTGTGTTATTTAACTAAAAAATGTGTAATACAATAACTTAAGCTGTGTGTTGGTGTAGATGACTGCAACACCCTCAGGGGCATTTTGATGATAGCAGAGGACAATTCTGATGGTGAATCAACTCTGAAAAGAGACGATGATACTTAGAGGAAGTATCGAGGATTCACAGGCGTTGATGGCCTAACAAAGTTCAGAGGTCTTCGACAAATATAAAAAACAACTACACTAGTCGCAAAGTAAGACCCACCGCAACATGAGAAAGTGTTGAAGTCAAATGTGGTGGGGGTCAACAACATTAGAGAGTAATGATGGTTCTCTATGTGTCATTCGAGACTGCTCATTGTAAAGGTAATGAGAGTCAAGATACTGTCGCCCTACTGGGAACTATGTTGATGCCGACAGAAAGGGAGACGCGACTTCGAGAAGTAGAGGGCTTCATGAATTCCACTTGAACAAAATCAGGAAATGATGAGTAACATGGACGAAGTCTAGGCGTAGTGAGACTCAAGACTGTCTTTGGTTGGGGAGAGATGTAAAGTGGCAGTAACCGTGAAACTGACTCTAGTGTCCGGGGGACAATTAGATGAGCGTAAATTGTGCCGTAGGTGCGACAAAATGGATAAACACAAAGATCAAAAAGGTGTATGGGTTGTAGGATACTCAGGGTTTGTGGATAATGTCATTGATGTCAGGAAGTGAAAAAAATTCCCCAACCAAGGGCGACAAGGGTTGCTTTGCTGGGAAAAGGAAGGTCGCGAAAAGAGACAACAAAAAGCTATGAAAATGCAAAAAAATCCAAAAGAATAAAAAATAAGTTGGGATAACTATGTAGATACAGAAATGGGTGCCCCAGTGTAAGATGGCTTGGCCTGATGATGGCATAAGGTGCTTGGAAAAATAAGTGGAGGGTTGGGGCCCCATAGGCAGGTTTTTGTATTAGGGAAATGTATGGGGGACAATATGCAGATGGGCAAACTGATGGTGGATGAAATGGATGGTGAATGATACTCCAGAAGTGCAGTCAACATAGAACCATGATGAGGTAACCTGGGAGTCCATTCGATAAGTTACCAAAATGAGGAGAAGGAGTATGTGGCTGATCTCGAAAAATGCATAAGACTAATGAGACTCCCATCTCTAAAGGGTAAAAGAAACATGAGTGTCGAAATGCCAAGGGGGACTATGAATGGGACAACTCATGTGGGGAAGAGTGCTATCGGGTGACAGTACCAAAATGCAGTGGAGGTGATGGTACTACAGAAATGGACATATGGACCCTACAGGTAAATGTCAGAGGGTGTTACTCGAGGTGAAAATGATATTTAGAGGGAATGGTTGCATGCCAGTATCAATGATATACCTGAAAGGGTAGCGCGGATGGAGGATGACCAAGTACCTACACACATGAAAATCGAATACCCGATGTGAACAATATCTGAAGATAAATAACATTTAACAGTTATTCAACAAGATGTGAATGTGAGCATGTGTACCTGAGTGTGAGTATGATAAAAAAAAAAATGTTCCCCGGGGGATGAGAGTGGAAAGTGGCCCGGGGAATATGATTGTGTAGGTGGCAGGATTCTGGTCTCGTGGCTGAAGACGAATCGAAAAACGGACGTTCAGAGCTCCCAAAATTGAGTCTGGAATTTTGGAAAAATGGACTATCTATAGTTGTAGGGCCCACAATGCCACCTCATTTGTACCTTCTGTCGTAGTGAGTGGACGGGGTATTTGAGAGGAGATTTGGAGATTCTGAGCGATCGAGGTAGTTGTTCCAGGATCCACGAGTTTCAGGTTAGTCGTCGTACCCTCCTGCATTGGACTTAGGGTTTTGTTTTTTGGGTAGGGCTATACGGGGGTCATATAGGGGGTTTTAGTGAGTGTGGGCCTTCCAGTGCGCGAGTGATCAAAGGATCTTTGTGCATGTGTGTGTGGTTGTATCTTTGACAACCGCACACAAGGGCACTCAAGTGAGGAAAATAGGCGTGCTTGGGATGCGTGCCTGTACGAATCGCAGTTGTGCATGCGTGCGCGACTGTGGTCCTAACAGTCACGCATATGTGCGCAACTGTGTGACGAATAGTCACGCCTTAAGGTGCATATATTTATGTGACAGGGGCGCATGCATGTGCCCCTGTATCACCGACAGGCATGCATGTGTGCGCAACTTTCGAATGAACATGTGTGCATATGTGCGCGTCTGTGGGGAAAACAACCGCGCCTTTGAGGCAAAGCTGAAAAGTGTAAAAACTTGACTTTTTTGGATTGTTTAGATGTTTTTTGTGGGTGATGATAGATGATCAAGTACTGTATATGTGGATGCAGGTGACCAGTCTTGACGATGTCGATTCATTGGAGGGAGAGAGATTGGTCATGCCTGCGGGATGCAGGTGACCAGTCTTGACGATGCCAATTCATTGGAGGGAGAGAGATTGGTCATGCCTGCAGGATGAAGTGACCAATGAGGATACGACAGTCCATGATACTTTGGTAGCTTGTGGGTTGTTGAAGTTCTTTGAGTGCCCCCTGATACAGGCCCAGGAGTACCTCTCGCAATTCTTGATTCGGATGTGGAGTCCGGATCTACATTGTTTTATGGAGCGGGCTGAGCAGCTGCCTTTTACTGCATTGGAAGATGTATACTTTTGACGGGGCTCCCTTTTCGGGGAACCCCTTTACCAGTAGAGCATGTGATACCGGGGGACAGGCAGTTGGTTACCTTAACTCGGAGGTACTGTACGAGAGAGAACTTCATGTTGGGTTCTATGGTGAGTATTGGGGTGATGGATGCCCTTGTTCATCGTTGTGTGGCAATGATGGTTGTGAGAGTATATGGGCCCCTCGTGGCTAAGCGGATCAGTGGCGATCAGCTGTGGATTATGGAGAGGGCACTAGCAGCTGATCATTTCGCCTGGGGCTTGATGTTGCATGCCAAGATGTTAGGGCAGCTGGACAAGTTTCAAGCTGCAGACTTGGGGGAGTTTGCTTTTGGGTCTATATTGGTGGTGTGGTTCCTGGAGAGGGTGCCTATGTTGCGCTTGAGAGTGTTGTTGGGCACACCTGGTGTGCAAGAGCCGCGACTGAGGTGGTGGGCGAAGATTTTGATTCATCACGGTGGTGGGGAGGGTGGCCACTATTTCATGGTCGAGGCTGCACAGGTGTGGCTTCAGATGCTACAAATCATACTGTGATACCCATATTTCAGGGTGGACTTTCGGGATGATCCGGAGATGGTGTTACCCCCAAGAGAGGTGTTCGACCATAGAGGTATGATGTAATATTTTGATTTTTTAGATAGTATAGCATGTATATTTTATGTATGTGTGGATGTTGATGCTATCATTTGTTTGTTCTATGTGCATATGTGGGGCCTCGCGGGCGCGAGGTTGAGATGGTTAGAGCGCCAACTCATCAGGGGCCGGTGAGACCTCCACGGGGAGAATCGTCGGCAGGAGAGAGGTGAAGACGGAAGGATGATGAGGTGAGACCCCTTGATGAGGAGAGAGCGCCTAGAAGACATCGCTTTGATGATCCTGGTGCAGGGCTGTCACATGCTCCTCCAGCCGAGGTCGGGGGAGAGTTTGAGGATATTCACCGCCGCTTGGAGGCGGTGCTACAGGGAGTGTCGAGGGCATGTGGTCACAGATCCAGGATGAGGGAGTCCTGGAGTAGTGCGTGGGTGTTCCGTTGGTGTGGCGGACCATGGTCCGGAGAGAAGAAATAGCAGGTGCTATGATGACTGGACGATTTCCCCCAGGGCCGGAGGTACCGATAGATGGTGGGGTACCACCTCCCGAGAGAGGGCCAGGTGGTGGTGCTCTAGAGGCACCATGAGTGTCTCTATATGTATTTTTGTATTTTTTGGTATTTATATAGGCCTGCGAGCCTACTTGGTGTGGTGACGCTAGTTTTGTATCGATAGGGGCGAGGTGGTTCACCGGCCTACGGATGTTGTATATGTACTATATATTTTTTTGTAAACATTTTGATTGCACATTTGACCGATATATATATATATGGATATACATTTTGGGATCTTTGTGATGTTCTCATGTGTTTTATGTTTTTTGTTGATGATGTCTAATTTATATGTTGTGACAGATTATTGATGTTTGATGTATGCATACTGGTAGCTTGATGTGATAAATGCCAATCTAACACTAGGTTAGCCATGTTATCTGTTATTTGATTAAGTTGTCTTGGAATATGTGTAAATGTAATGGAATCAAAATGTCGAGATAAAAGTCTAACTTGCAGGATTTGCGAAAGAGGCAAGGATCGCAGACACGGTACACATTGTTGAGTTGGAGGATGACAAGTTGGGAATCTAGTAAGGTGCTAAGGTGACGAATATGATGGTGTCTAGCCTCGGTGAGGAGACCAATGACAACGGTGTATTCTGCTTGGTTGTTGGTTGTTGAGCCCAAACATATGCCGCTGGAGTGGAGCAGTTCATGTGAGGGGGAATAGAGGGCCCAAGCGGCTGAAACGAGATTATGTTTCCAACAACTAGCTCCATCGACATAACCGATGTGGTAGGCCGATGGAGGAGGCATCTGTCAATAACACAAATGGTAAATTAGACACAAGGTGTGTGGAAAGAAGATTAAAAACTCTAAAAAAGTGTACGAAAAAGAAAATCCTAGTGTAGAATGGCTACGCTTAGGCGTAAAATTTCTTTAAGTACAACCCCTTGATGGGTTCTTTAAGAGGGTGGCCTTGGGGAGAGGCCAGAATGTATGCACCTTTAGTGAGGCAATGTTGGATGATGTAAGGTCCATGCCAAAGTGGCTCGAATTTTCCATGGTCGAGGGTGTCATGAGCGATATCGTAAGCAAGGACAAGGTCACCTTCGTTGAATGAGTGAAGGTTAACATGGCGATCAAAGGTGGCCTTTGACCATTTTTTGGTTGCCTCATTGTTTTATAATGAATATCGACGATCATCATCTAGGCACTCTAAGTTCAGCAAATGTTGCTCCATTGGAGCAGTGTTGGGTAATAGCTCAATAACGGTGCATAAGGTGGGAATTTCGGACTCGATGGGAAGAGTGGCCTCAACCCCGTGAACTAGATGAAATGGTGTGAAACCAGTGGCAGTTTTAACTGCCGTGCGTTAAGCCCATAGCGCGGAAAATAACATATGATGCCAATTGGTCTTATGTTTGTTAGTCGTGTGCTGCAACATGGTTTTGAGGACCTTGTTGACTACTTCGACCTGTCGATTTGACTGAGGGTAGTATGGGGATGCGAACTCGTGGGAGAATCCTAACCTGGATGAAAGTTCGACGAAAGTCTCATTCTCGAAATGTTTCCCATGATCAGAGACTAGTTGTAGTAGTACTCCAAAGAGGGAAATGACGTGGTTAAAGAAAAAATGCGCTACAGTGTCAACGGTGTTATTGAAGGTAGGCATGGATTTAGCCCACTTGGTGAAGTAATCGACTGCAACGACAATGTATTTATGTCCATTGCTGGATGGAGGGTTGCAAGTCATGAATTCTATGCCCCATTTGCAAAAGGGGCCGACAGTAATGACTGGGTGTAGGAGAGAAGGTGGTGCTCGTGTTTTGTTGGCGTAAAGCTGACATTTGTCACATTGCTTCACATCGTGGATGCAATCATGAAACAATGTAGGCCAAAAGTAACCGATGCAAATGATTTTCTGAGTGGTGGACATCCCTGAGAGGTGGCCCCCACACACGCCACTGTGGCAGTCGTTCAAGCCTTGATCGGCCTCGTCGATAGTCAAACATCGACGGAGTATAGTGTCGACCCCTCACTGATATAAGATGTCACTGATAAGGAGGTAGTGGGGAGCCTGGTGAAGAATACGTCAACGATCGTCTCGGGAGAGATGGTTTCCGAATTTCTAGGTTCGGAGGTAGACGAGAAGATCGTGGTAACAAGGATCATCTGAGGGGATGTAAAAGAGATGTTCGTCAGGGAAATCAGTATTGATAGGGGTACTGGTAGTATCGGAGGGAAAAGTCGTGATGAGTTCGACGAGGATGAGGGCTTTCTTGCTCTTGGGTGTGGAAAATTTGAGGCCATATTCCTGAAGGATGACAATCCATCGGGAAAATTTGTCGTTAATTTGCTGACGACTGAGCAAGTATTGCATGGGGTTGGAATCTGCAATGAATTTGGTAGTTCGAAGCAGAATGTAATGGCACAATTTCTGGACGACGAGGACAATTGAAAGGGCTAGTTTCTCTTCGTGATTATATTTCAAGTGTGTCCTTGAAAGGTTTTTACTAATGTAGTAAATGACATGCTCATGGTCATCATCCCCTATTTGGGCGAGAACTCTTGCTACTAAGACGACTGAGGCCGATATGTAGAGGATATAGTCGCGGTTATAGTCGGGTGGACTAATCAAAGGGGAATTGTAGAGTGTTGCTTTAAGGTCATCAAAAGCGCTCTGGGCATGTTCATCCCAGTGGAATGGGATGTCGTGGTGTAAGAAGCGAAGGAAACTATGTGCCCGAGTGGCATAATCGGGGACAAAATGGCGTAAAAAGTTAGCTTTGCCTTGGAGGCTCTTTAGTTGGCGTAAATTCTGTGGTGGGGGAATTGTCGTGATGGCTTGGACCTTGAGGGGGTCGACTGTGATGTCGTGTTGGGAGATGATGAACCCAAGAAGGCATCCAACAGTGACGCAGAATACGCACTTGAGGAGATTCAATCAGATATTGTACTGACGACACCTGTGAAATACAATGCGTAAGTCATTTAGGTGTTGAGTGTGTTTTTTGGATCAAGCGGTGAGATCATCCAAGTAGGCGAGAATGATTTGAGCTAGATCATGAAAAATGTATGTCATGGCGCGTTGGAAAGTGGCTCTAGCATTCTTGAGGCGAAAAGGCATGACACGATACTCAAAAGTGCCCCAGGGGGTAGTGAATGCGGTTTTGTACTGATTGACTGGGTGAATTTGAATTTGGTTGTAGCCAGAGAAACTGTCCATGAAGGACAGAGCCTCATGACCAGCACAATCATCGATAATTTGGTCGATAAAGGGCGTTGGAAAGTTGTCTTTGGGACAGGCATGATTGAGATCGCGGAAGTCTGTACAGACGTGGATAGTGCCTTGTGTTTTGTTGATAGGGATGGGGTTGGAGACCCATGACATATATGCGATGGGGTAGATGAACCCTGCAACGCGTAATTTGTCAATTTTGGCCTTGATGGCCGCTTCTTTGGATGGGTGCAGTGGATGTTGTTTTTGATGAATAGGTGTGATATCAGGCCAGGTGTCTATACGATGTTCGACAATAGAGGGGTCAAGTCTAGGCATCTCTGTGTATGACCAGGAAAAAATGTCTCGGTATTTCTGGAAGAGAGCTTTGTAGGCAGTGATTTCTTCATGAGAGCATGCAGCGCCAATGGTGATTTCCTCTACAACCCCAGATTTGATGGAAATGTCGATTTTGATGGTGGGGGAAATATTGGCCATATTTCCTTCTTCAAAAGCATCGGGGGTAGGGATAGGGTTATTAAACCAATCTATATGCCTCGTTGGGAGAAAATATTTGGTTTCGACTGCATATATGGGGTTTTGGTTAGGAGGTGTGAAGGCTTCCTGTGAAGGAAAAAGTGCTTTGTCGTGGAGCATGTCCCATGGGCAATCAGGTTTAGTTAACTGCTCAAGGATGTCTTCGTCACAGTAAAACTATCGAAAATACAGGGGATCGAGAGGAGTATTTTTGGTGACGTTCACCGTGGGGTTGTGTTTTGGTAGTAGTGATGGAGAGGGGGTATTGCAAGGAGGTTGCAATGGTTTGCTCGACTTAAACCAAATATCGAGATATTGTGGGTTGAAAACGGTAGTCAGGCGTAGAATTTCTGGGGGGGAAATGAATTGGAGAATTGGGGGGATATGGGGGAAAATCCTCATATAAATCATCCAAGAACCATGGGGGAGTAGGGAGTACCTCTGGTTTCAGTGAGAAGATATGAACCACATCAAGTGATGGGGTAGGGGTACTCACTGGTACTGTTGGAGGGGGTGTAGGGTTTTGAATAAGGGTCAATTGGCAATGCCTGTATTCAATGATCATAGGACATTGATATGTGAAATGATCAAGTGATTCACATAGAGAGCAGGGGCATCTCATACATTCATAGACTTAGGTCGTGAAATAATGGATGTCCGCGACATGTGTTGGGGTGGGTTCTTGCTGAAAGCGTTGGCGTACGGTTGTTAGCGTCTGCCATAATTGAGGTAACGTTGGACAATGGTGTGTGTAATGGCCATATTCTAAACAGATGGTGCATGACAATTTGGTTCGCAATCCTTTGTTATTTGTGTTAGGGGAGATAGTGGTAGTACTGGATGAAGCGACGAGTGGTGGTGGTGCTCGAGGGAGTTGAATTAGATTGCGTAGCTCGGGTAGAGATGGGCATTTGTTGGTGGGGTGTCTGTCTTTCTCGTATAGCGCACAAGGAGGTTGGACACATGGGGGAAGTGGAATGGTGGGCTCTTTCTTTTTCCGTCTGCCCCCAGCTGTAGTAGGGGTGCTAGTGAGTGGGAGTGTGGGTGTGATGGTGGGGTGTTGGCCCTTGGTTATGGAAGGAAGAGAAGAACAAGGAAGAAAAGGTGAAAAATGAACCTCGCGGGAGACACAGTGACTATCACTGCGTCAAAGTAAGCAAAAGAGAAGAAAAGATGGAGCGAAGTGAGGAAATGCAAGTCATTGGATGAGGAGATCAAGGATGACATATCAACAAGGAATATAGTTCATGGAAAACGCAACAAGAGGAAAAAACCACCATTGGATGCTTTGGAGCACCGCGCGAGAAGGAAGGAAAGACAGGCTGGCGAAGCTCGGAAAAAGCGGGTCAAGTTGACCTAGGGTTTTAGACACCTAGGGTTTTGGTATTTTAGGGTTTTGGAACCTAGGTTTCAGCCTAAGGCTGTCAGTGAGGTGTTGTAATGTATAAATAGAGGTCTAAAGGGCCTAGGTTTGGTTGGTAATTCTGCAGTACAATATTTTTGTTGATCTAGCTATAATATTGAGTGAGGAATCATTGTATCGAGAGAGAGAAGTGTTAATAGAGAGGAATCCTTTTAGTATTGTAAGATATTTTGTTGTGTGTGAAGGTCAAGTCCTACAGCTGGGTGCATAGGGAGGGGAGAGAAAGAGAGAGAAGAAAGAGGATCTACTAGCTGAGAGCGTAGATAAGAACTGTATGCTTTACCTTAATAAATCATAAGCACAGTTATGTGGACGTAACCCTAGGGAGAGGGTGAACCACGTACATCTATTGTTGTGTGTGTGATTGATTCTTTGATCTCTGTCGTTGTTATATTGTTACCTACCTTATTGTATTAGATCAAATCTATAGCTATGAAGGATAGATCTAGCTTATTGAATGATAGATGCATGATGTATTGCTATTGTAATAGATCCACTTGATATTCCCTTAGTTGTAGACATATCTGTCCTACAACCCCCTCATAGTTGCTTTGGGTGAGACTGCATCTACTTCGCAGGTGTTGCCGAAAGGGCCAGTAGCTAGGGCTTGTTGGTGCGCTCTTGGAGCTGAACCCTGGGTCTGCCCCTGTGCCAACAAATGGTTATGTTGTCGGGACATGAATCTTCTTGAGTGAATGTCAAGGTGGTTCCCATCAAAGAAAAAGATTCAAAAGTGGATAGAAGATCAAGAGAGGGACTTCTCTGAAGCCCAAAACAAGAACCCTAGGATGAGTACTGAGGATTGGCTACAAAGATACATTTTCACCGACATTCAGGAGATCTTCTTTGGAGGAATCCATCAGGAGTTGTTTGAGTGGTTGGCTAGGCTAGTTGATACCCAGCCCGAGATCAGATCTAGATCTCCTATAGTTTGGACATCGACACTGATCCATAAGGTTAAAAGGGTTGATAAGGTTGTATCTAGGGTAGTAGATCACTGGTTTGATAGTACCATTGGAGGGTATATCACCGAGTTTGTTGTTGACAGAGTAGAGTCATATAGCCAAGCTGAAAGATATTTCTTTAAAGGACCCAGAGGAAAATTTTTACAAGTCCTGAAGTTGAGACTCAAGATGTTGTTGCATGAGAAGAACATCCTGAAGATACAGTAGATCGAGAAGATTTGAAAAGGCTAATGTTCAAAAATTCGGACAACGACAACGACACAGAAGCGGGACATATGCGCAGTGGAAGAGTATTTTGAGGGGTTCACCTTGAGAACCTCTTTAAGAAAAACTACATAGAAGAGGGTTTCTATAGTGTAGAAGAGGCAGATTTGATAGACGAACAACATTCAAAACCTGTGGGGACAGAGGAAGAAGCAGCTGAAGAAATTTGTCGAGACAAGCCAGAAACCTCAGGAACTGTGCAGGCTACTAAAGCAAGTAATATAAATTCCCATGTTGTTTTAGAAACACTAAGTAATCAGAACATTCCACATCACCAGAGTCCACAGAGCACTATTACTAGCAGCTCAACATCCACTCAGGCAGGCAACTCTATGGCAGATGAGATGAGGCTCCCTGTCTTTAGAGGAGATGGATTTGAAGATCCTGATCAGCACTGGCTCTTGTGTGACTCTGTATGGAACATTAAAAATATTATCGATGAAGCTGTCAAAAGAAACTAGTTTAGCACTACACTGAGAGACCACGCGTTGAGCTGGTACATGAAGCTTGTCCAAGCACTTGTGCAACCTAAGCCATTGAATGAGATCAAGAATGTGTTGATTGCAGAGTTTAAGAAACCTAAGTCGGATTCCCAATGTATTATAGAGCTGAAAGACATCAAGAAAAAGGTAGTCGAACCTGTTTGGGAGTTCGACCAGAGATTCAAGACCCTCACAGGAAGATTGACCTTTAAGATCTCGGACGAGAAGAACAAAGAATGGTTCATCGCTGCTCTCTTACCACATATCAGAGTCCCCCTGATGCAACAAAATATTGCTTCACAAGCAGAAGCATTGGAGATCGCCATGACGCTTGAATCAACCCCTATGGGAGAATCTAGCTTAGGTATGAGTCAAATCTTGAGTTAGCTAACTAGTTTGTCTCTACAGGTCGAAGACATGAAGAAGGACAAGGGGAAGGACAAAAGAGAAGATATCTGGTGTGTAAGATGCAGATCAGAAGGAAATGACAAGGAACACTGCCCTCTATTTAATGAATACTTTCCTTTTGGATCCTCGAGCCCCTTGAAGAAAGTTAACCTACGTTGGTGCGAAGTATGCAGAAATCGACATCGCCCTGGTGAGTGTTATTACATGCAGAAATACGCTCAGACACCCACAAACTTGTATTGCACATTCTGTAAATCAGTAAGGCATGACGATAGAGATTGCAGAGCTTATGATCTCATGCATGAAAGATCAAGAGACATATACAAGATCCAAGGTGAAGTACATCAAGAAGGAAACAATGCGCAGTATAACTTCCCAGGAAGAGGAAACTTCAGTCCTCGTGGTGGATATAGAGGAGGAAGAGGAATGGGTCAAGGCCGAGAAAAAATAATCTGTTATAACTGCACGCAGCCAGGACATCTAACAAGGGACTGTCAGAACCCTTGTACCACTTGCAGTTATTGCAACTCCTTCGAGCATGTCATAGAGGATTTCCCTGTGATTCTATCCAAGTTTTAGGAAAGACGAGGACCCCTGCAGAACCCACAAGTGAAATTGATCTATGTTTAACCTCGCAGAGTAGACCCTAGATTAATTGTTATTACTCGAGGAGGCACTGCTATAGGAGCAGATAGAATGATCCAAGGAAAGATCGCAGAAGATTCAGGTATCAGGAAAGCTGCAGAGAAGACCCAAAATTTTGATGCGAAGAAAGAAAGACAAATCTTCGAGGAAGCAAGGAAAGATTTCAAGAGAGGCCAAGGGTCTTCATAAAAAACATGACCAAAAATAAGAGAATATGGTATGCCTCGGGCATTTGATTAGTCATCTTTGCCAAAAGGAGGAAAAGAGGTTAGTAAGCTCATTGAATTTTTATACACATGTCTTAAGTTAATTCAGGATGAGAACGTTGTGCAAAAACTACATAACTTAATCATGCAGTATGAGCTAGGGAAGATAGACCCCTTACTGAATAGGGCAGTACACCAAATTGGTAAGAAGAGAAGGACAAATAAATAATTACATTTGAATGCTCAAATAGGAGAGTATGATATAGACTATGTGGTCCTCGACTTAGGGTCGGAGGTCAATGTCATGACGAAGAAAACTTGGGCACTAATGGGAAAACCGAGGTTGATCTATTCCCCTATCAGACTTAGGATGGATAATCAGCAAGCTATCAGCCCATTTGGACGATTGGAGCATGTCCCGATGGACATCGACGGAGTTAGAACCTTTGCAGATTTTGAGGTAATTGAAATTGTTGATGACAACTGCCCTTACCCTGCATTACTAGGAATTGATTAGGCCTTCAACAATTCCACTATTGTTGATTTGAAGAAAATACATATGACATTTGAAAGAGATGGCCTTAGGGTCATTGCACCCTTAGATCCAGATGAAGGTCTGCGATACAGAGATTCCATCAGAGAAGAAGATCATGCATACGAGTTGGAAAACATCTACAAACTAACAACCAGATAGCAAGATTACATCAACCCTACAACTGATGGGAATCTAAGTTGGCGAAGTGATAACGCCTGCTCATCAGACTCAGAAGAAGCAATGGAGAATTGGCAGAACCATATGTATGAAGTATCTACCAGAAGATGTGCTAGAGTAACTAAAAAAGTTTGTTGTATCGACACAATAGTGAGTAACTTACCCACATTTGATGGTTTGAACCCTTTAGAAGCCTTCCTATCAAATTTTGAAACAAGTGTACCAATACAACAAAGATTGTTGGCATTGGATGAGGCCCTGAAAGCCGCACCAACAAGATGGTGGGGGACACATAAAAGCAATATCACAGACTCGACCCAATGCCAAACCTTGATGACAACACGATTCTCAACACAAGCAGTAAGTTGTGAAGTAAGATATACCAGTCAAAGTTTCCCAAAGGACCATGTGTGAAGGTGTGAAGAGGCCTAGAGTGACATTCCTCGAGAACAATGGGTGCACAGATTCATTAACACACTGGACACGACCCCTATCAACTGGTACTTTCAAGCGGAGCTGTGCCTCATTACTATAGATTGGGAAGGTATGATTCAGAATTTTGTCACCACCTTTGCATTTGAAAGTGAATATCCTTGAGTAGACCAAGCATTGTAGATTGTGAGAAATAAGGTATTCAAGGAAGCATCTAGCCTCCGTATGGAACAAGAAGAGGATGAATGGACTGCGCCTTTCTAGAAATTGCAGAGTTGCTACAACATCAATGTCGATGACAATGATGATCCCAGGAAGGTAAACATTATTGAAACAGAAGGCCAAAGAAATGTGGAAGGACCAAGAGTTGAGATACCATTTATTGGTCAGCCAATCAAGATTAAAAAAGTCAACATTGAGACAGAGGAGACACTGAAGCATGCCAATGTCGGAGATTAATGGGATGCTGCTACCATTGACAAGATTACATAGTTACTACACGAATATCGGGACTTGTTTCCGACCAAGTTCACTGATATGAAGGGTATAAAAGGTCCTATGGGAGAAATGAGAATCCCTTTGAAACTAGGTGTGAAGCCAGTCAAGCTAAGACCCTACAGATTGAACTCGAAATATAAGGAAAAAGTGAAGATTGAGCTCGATAGAATGCTAGAAGCCAGGATTATTGAACCTGTCGAAGAATCAGAGTGGATTAGCCCTATGATCATGAAAGACAAGAAGACAAGAGAAATTAGGATATGTGTGGACCTTAGAAAGTTGAATGATGCTTGTCTGCATGATCGTTTCCCTACACCATTCACTGATGAAGTATTAGACAACGTGGGAGGCCAGGAGGTATATTCTTTTACAGATGGATTTTCAGGATACCATCAGATCTGGATTGCTAAGGAGGATCGCCACAAGACCACGTTTTCCATAGAATGGGGATCCAACCAATATACAGTAATGCCATTTGGACTGAAGAATGCCCCAACCATCTTTTTCAGGGTGGTGGTCGAAGTGTTCAAAGAATTTTTGCATAAATTTTTAGAAACATGTTTTGATGACTGGACTGTGTTTAGTTTGTTGAAAAATCATATTGAATGTCTAAGGCTAATGTTGGATAAATGCAGGCAGTTTCAAATTGCTTTGAATCTGAAGAAATGCACCTTCTTCTCACCATTTGGAGTGTTATTAGGCCATATTGTATGCAAGAAGGGATTGTTGGTTGATCCATCTAAAATTGCAATTATAGTTGATTTGCCACCTCCTACTTCAGTCAAACAACTACGCACTGTGCTAGGACATACTGGTTATTACAGGAAATTCATTAAAGGCTATGCCCAAATCACAACAATGATGGAAAATCTGTTGAAGAAGGAATGTTAGTTTGGCTGGACAGATGAATGTCAGCAGAGCTTCGACACGCTGAAACAAAAAATGGTCACTGCACCCATTTTGGTTTTTCCAGATTGGATCAAAGAGTTTCATGTGCACGTCGATGTGTCTTCTATTGCATTGGGAGTAGTACTGGTACAACCGGGAGAAGGGGAGATCAAGCATCCATTATCTTTTTCTAGCAGGAAGCTATCTACAGCGGAGATCAACTACACCACTATCGAGAGGGAAGGATTAGCCACGATGTATGCATTGCAGAAATTTCCCCACTACTTGTTGGGAGGACACTTTAAAATGTTTACAGATCACTCTGTGCTAAAATATCTAGTCAACAAGCTAGTGTTGGGGGGGCGAATATGAAGATGGCTTCTACTATTTCAAGAATATGATTTTGAGATCATAGTTAAGACAGGGAGAATGAGCAAGGACCCTGGCCACTTGTCGAGGTTGGAACATGGAGAAGAACCCACTAGTTTGGAGGATACACTGTCGGATGCACAACTTCTCACCATTAGAAAGATTGATGCCCACTTTGCATACATAGTCCATTTCCTACCAACAGGAATGGCACCTAGTGAGTATACAATTCCCCAGAAGAAAGACCTAGTGGTGCACGTTCCAGACATTTCACTTATAGTTGGTCAGCTATACAAAATGGGACCTGATGAGATACTAAGAAGATGTGTTATGGAGACAAAGTGACCATTGATCCTTGTAGAATCTCATGAAGGCATCACAAGAGGACATTACGCAGGCAAAGCAACTACGTATAAGGTTCCGCAAGCTAGCCTTTGGTGGCCCACCTTACACAGAGATGCTAAAGATTATGCCAGAGCATGCGATGTATGCCAGAGAGTTGGGAAACCATCCAGAAGAGATGAAATTCCATTAGCACCGCAGATGACCCTAAAATCATTTGAAAAGTGGGCCATTGACTTTGTGGGACCTATAAACCCACCAGGAAAGTGCACAGGAGCAAGGTTTATTATTACTGCAACATAATACTTAACCAGATGGGCTGAAGCCAGAGCAGTTAAAGACTGTAGTGCAACTACAACCGCACATTTTATATTTGATGAGATAATAACCAGGTTTGGATGCCCCAAGATCCTTATGAGTGATCAAGGCACACATTTCATCAATAAGACAGTTGAAGCCCTGACTGAAGAATTTGCAGTCCACCATCAAAAGAGTACACCTTACCATCCACAAGCAAATGGAACAGTTGAAGCATTCAATAAGATCTTGGAGACAACATTAACGAATATTTGCATTGTGAATAGGGATGACTGGGACTTAAGAGTACCTGCAGTACTATGGGCCTTTCGATCCACTTGCAAGAAATTAACAATGAAGACCCCTTTCAAGTTGGTTTATGGTCTCGAAGTTGTTGTCCCAATGGAATATTTGGTACCAAGATTAAGGATTGATGCATTTACAGGTATGGATGACACTGATGTTGTTCAGGAAAGACTCACACAACTGATTGAATTGGAAGAAGACAGATTCATTGCAACATTCCACCAGCAGGTTCAGAAGGAACGAGAGAAGGCATATCATGATAGGAAGATCAAGAAGAAGGCACTTAAGCAAGGTGATTTAGTAATGGTGTATGACAACAAGTTTATAAGACACCTAGGGAAGTTCAGAACGCATTGGCTTGGACCATATGAGATCGCCTATGTTACAGAAGGAGGAGTTGCGCAACTGAAAACATTGAAGGGAGAATGGAAGGAAGGATTGATGAATGGGAGTCGGATGAAGTTGTACTATGACAACCAACTGCCTCACAATTCTCAGTAAAAATAGTTGGAAAAGGGTCTAGGTACCAGGTGCAGTTGAAACTAGGTACCAGACATAGAAAAGACAGTCTGCACAAAAAGAGAGAGGTGACATAAAACATAAACCAAGGTTGCCCTGCGTAGTCCAAAGTTGAAGCAAAACAAAAGGATCAGATTCAAGTGCCTCAGGACGAGTCACAGGTGAGTGTTGGGGGCCTCTTGGCCCTTGGTTATGGAAGGAAGCAAAGAAAAAGGAAGAAAAGGTGAAAAACGAACTTCACAAGAGACACAATGACTGTCACTGGATCAAAGTAAGCAAAAGTGCAGAAAAGATGGAGCGAAGCAAGGAAATGCAATCCATTGGATGAGGAGATCAAGGATGACAGATCAACAAGGAATATGGATCATGGACAACTCAACAAGTGAAAAAAGCCACTGTTGGATGCTTTGGAGCACTGCGCGAGAAGGAAGGAAAGACAGGTTGGCGAAGCCCGGAAAAAGCGAGTCAAGTTGACCTAGGGTTTTGGTATTTTAAGGTTTTGGCACCTAGGTTTCGGCCTAAGGTTGTCGGTGAGGTGTTGTAATGTATAAATAGAGGTCTAAAGGGCCTAGGTTTGGTTGGTAGTTCTGTAGTACAATATTGTTTTTGATCTAGCTATAGTATTGAGTGAGGGATCGTTGTATCGAGAGAGAGAAGTGCTAATAGAGAGGAAGCCTTCTGGTATTATAAGATCTTCTGTTGTGTGCAAAGGTCAAGTCCTGCAGCTGGGTGCATAGTGAGGGGAGAGAAAGAGAGAGAAGAAAGAGGATCTGCCAGCTGAGAGCACAGATAAGAACTGTATGCTTTACCTTAATAAATCATAAGCACAGTTATGTGGATGTGGCCCTAGGGAGAGGGTGAACCACGTACATATGTTGTTGTGTGTGTGATTGATGCTTTGATCTCTATTGTTGTTATATTGTTACCTGACTTATTGTATTAGATCAAATCTATAGCTGTGAAGGATAGATCTAGCTTGTTGAATGATAGATGCATGATGTATTGCTATTGTAATAGATCCACTTGATATTCCCCTGGTTGTAGACATCTCTGTCCTACAACCCCCGCATAGCTACTTCGAGTGAGACTGCATCTGCTTTGTAGGTGTTGTCAAAAGGGCCAGTAGCTAGGGCTTGTTGGTGCACTCTTCGAGCTGAACCCTGGGTCTGCATGGGAGATAGTGGCAGTACTGGATGAAGCGATGAGAGGTGGTGGTGATCGAGGGAGTTGAATTATATTGCGTAGCTTGGGTAGAGATGGAAATTTGTTGGTGGGGTGTCTGTCTTTCTCGCATAGTGCGCAAGGAGGTTGGACATGTGGGGGAAGTGGAGTGGTGGGATCTTTCTTTTTCCATCTGCCCCCAGCTGTAGCAGGGATGCTAGTGAGTGGGAGTGTGGGTGGGATGGTGGGGGTAAGTATAGGAATTTGCATTGGAATTCCTTCTATTTTGGGAGGGAGGGATGGTTGAGGGACCATCTCAAGCGGAAGTAGATACCAGACTGGGATTTCCAACACCATGTTAGGAAGGGTGAGCGTTGTGGCTACCTGAAAAGCTTGTACACCTAGTGGGGGGTAAAAGAAATGGATTTGGGTAATGGCTTGGGGGATTGTTTCCCAAACCGGTATATGGCCCTGGGGGAGGGGAAGATTAGGAACAGGTAGAGTTGAACAAGTTCTAGGAGATTCCTGAGGGAGGTATTATGTGACTAGTGGGACGTCAAGGGTGAAAGATCCCTCGATGGGAGGGAGAGTATCTTCAGTTGCCGTTCTGTTGGTGGAAACGACACATACTTGTGCTGAGGGATGGATGAGTGGTGGTGCTCCATGGTATGTCCCTAGCAAGGATGGGTCCTTAAAAATTGCAGGGCCCATCTCGATGAGTGGATAGGCATCTGGATTAGTGTGGACAAAAGGGAGGATTTTGTCGACTTGGATGAAGGGTTAGGCTCATAATGTGATACCTGATCGATGGTAATGATCTTTCCATTATGGGGAAACATCATGGTTCAGAACATAGAAGAGGCGACTGCCTTCATAGCATACATGTAGCTACGACCAAAAAAAATATTATAGTCGAGTGGGGCATCAATAACCTCAATGTCAATAAGGATGGTTTTTCCCCCGAGTTCGACAAGGATGTTTTGGAAGAGCCCCTCGGGAGACGAGGGTCATCCGTCATAATCCCTCAGAGTAATGGTAGAGGGTATTAACTCCGGAGAGAAATTTTTTTGCCATACAGTTTTGTACATGATGCAAGTGGATGCACCTTCGTCGATAATGCAGTGGTGGATTGTGATATTCCATATTTTAACTGGTATTTGAAAAGCGACAAGATTGGGGAGACAGGGTTCTCCACTGTCGATATCAAATGTGATGAGTCAAGTATCGGCAGGGTTGACTGCCCCCAGGGCAAAAAGTAATGATTTCCGTTGAGTAGGATAGGTTTGAATAACTTCTAAGAATGACATGGCAGTGGGGGATTGTGCCAAGTCATCGACCAGGCTATAATTGTGGGCTTCCCTAGCTTGAGGGTTATGGACATTCCTGCACAACGGGATGCGAGGGATGCGAAGAGGTGTTTCGGTATTAGAGCGCGGAATCATCAAAGGTGGGCCAGTCATGACTAGGGTGGCCTTAGAAGTAGTGGGAGTAGGGTCAGAGGGTGCATTGTATTGATGACCATGTGTTTGTAGAAGGATTTCTTCCTCACTAGTGAGGAGAATAGTTCGATCTGCAGAAGTGCCCAGGTTATGATATGGTCCTGCCTGTGGTGGGGCAAGTTACATCTCTTGTTGGGTGTTCATCACCCCTTGATGTGGTATGGGGTTTTGCAACACGGCTGGGGGTGGGTGCTGCACATATTGTTGTGGGGTCTGTTGGAGGGCGAGTGGTACTGGGGGACGTGGTCCATTTCCGGATTCTTTCATCCGTTTAAAGTAAGCTATTTGGGGGAAATGGTGAGTATAATGGCCATATTCACCGCAAAGGGCACGAAGGAAGTTTGTTTGAATATTGTTGTTGTTCTTCCCGTGGTGTTTGTTGTTATTTCTCCCTTGGGGGTTCTAGTTCCCTTGGTGTTGGTTACCCTCGGCAGGTCGGTTCGACAGGGGTTGGTTATGATTTCCTCCTGGTCTAGGATTATTATTGTTTCGATTTTTTCCTTTCTTCCTGGCATTGTTTGACTAATGGGATGGATTATCCGTATTCAACTGTTCAAAATTTTGATACTATTGAACGGGAGAGGGTTGAACAAAATTAACCCTAGCATGTGGTTGTCCGTGTGGGGAAGGAATGGGCTGGGGGGGGGGGGNATTCTATGGTAATGATCTGTAGGATGTGTAGGAAGGCGTGACACTTTCACTAGTATTTAGGGTGTAAGCAGAGGTAGAGGGGGTACCAAAACTAGGTTGCGCTACGGGGTGTATTGTGGGTGTTGGCGATGGTCCACTGGTGGGTGGAGGAAAGGTTAAGGGGTGTGGTTGTGGATAAGGGGGAGGATTATAATAAGTGGATCTGCCATATGATGGTGGATATTGAGGTGTGCCATACATTGGTGGTTGTTGGGGATGTGAATTGTGGTGTGTAGTGGTACCAATCAATCCATCTACTGAGTGAGACATCCCAGGTTTGTCCTGGCTGAATGGCACGGGTCTCGGGGCATCAGGTAGGACCGTATACAAGTACCCTGACTGTGAGTAAATGAGTTCGAACTATTGGGCCTTGCTAATGGATTCTTCTTCAGACTAGGGGAAGGTAGCGGCTACGTCTTTGGCAAGGAGGGAAACAAGTGATTTGAGGAACCAATTGAGACATTGTTGTGGAATAGCTTCAGCTTTGCAAAGACTACGTCGTTGACACCATTTGTGAATGTGGTTAGCAATGTGCATGGTGAAGGTTTGTTTAAATTATGAGAGTAGTTCAAGGCCATTGCGATGACGAATTGGTAGTTGAAAGAAGGTTAAGAATGCTTTGGCCAAGGATTCAAAGGCCACATGGGACCCAGATTTTTCTTCTACATACCACTTAGCTAATGGGCCAGTGAGTGTACATTGAAATAACCTTAATTGAACAGAATCGTTCGTGATGCTGTTTGAAGAGAACCATAAGTGAAAGGTCATGATATGGTTGGCGGGATCGTCTCCCGGTTTTCCTTCAAACTTGGGGATGTATGAAGGCAGTTTGGTAGGCATTACAGGCCATGTGGGGTTGTGCAATATAGAATCATTGGTGAGTTTAGTCAGATCTAGTATGTTGAGGGAAGCCAAGTATGGCATCTGAGGTGGTGGTGGAGGATTAGTTTCGGCCATGGTGTGAGTGTTTTGCGTACCTGTCCCTTGAGGGGGACGAGGTGGGTTTGTACTCCCCCCTTGAGAAGAAGTTGCCCCCCTTCTTCCGTGTAAAGGAGAGTGTGGGAATGATGTTGGACCTTGGGAAGTGGACCCAAGAAATGTGGAACCAAACAAAGATGATCCCAAGATAGTAGCACTTATAGGGGTGTGGGAAAGTACAACCAATGAGTTGGAAAGACTAGGAACTCCCCCGAGTATAGGAGGGAGATTTAGAAAGCATCTGGAACGATGGGGATTTTGTGGGTCCCCTATGATGTCCAACTAGCAAAGTGGATGTGTGCAAATGGTGATGAGAGCAAATTTAATGAGCAAGAGACTTTGCATAACTTGGACCTCCACAATATATCTCACAATCGTATGTAATTAGAAGAACAACATACATAAAATAAAGAAGCATACATGGGGTTAGGTGGATTTTGTCCACGTGGGAGAACAAATAAAACAAATGCTCGTGTCCTAAAAGACGTAACGTCCTTCCTCTCAAGCAACACTGGACCTTCCAATAGCACTCAACAATGGGGTCTGAAGCCACCGAAAGAGGAACTAGTGAAGGATGAAGTAATCAGTTATAATGAGGGGTAGAGGGTGCATATCCTGAAAGAGCTGGCGATATTTCCCAATAGCCACACAAAATCTGATCAAGGTGCAATTGCAGCCCACAATTTTCACCTGGGTTGATGTCCTAAAATTTGGTCACTAGGTACCTCGGTCAAAGTGCGACATTTAAATTTTCGGCCTAAGAAATGGGTCACGGGCTGGATCCCATCCAAGAGGTGGGTGCCTCAAGGGGGGACGCACAGAACAACTGAACCTTGGCCTTCAACCCTTCACGGGTATCTCCCTTCCTTATGATGTAGGAACACTTGACTTGGAGGATTTAAAGTTCCTTATTCGACAACTTCTATTGTTTGAAGATGTGAGAACCAAACAACGGGGAGTTATTTGGATACCTATCCCCGAAATCCTACCTAGACTAAAAAATTTCTTTTGGCACCTCCTGTGGAGGAAAACTTAGTGAGTTTTTAGAAAAAATTAGATGTGGTTGTTTGAGAGATTGGGGGTGTGAGCCAATCTCGTTGAAATTAAGGGGGAGTGGATAGTTTCGTCAAGAAAAGGGTGGGGTGTTTCAAAATCCCTTTGGAGGAAACTTACTTCAACCTCCACGTTTCGAGATGAAAAACTATGCGAGTGAGTAGTGACTTTTGTGTGTGAACAAGTGAAAGCGTGCCAATATTTTTAATAAATTAGGTGTCACCTTGTTGCATGTGGACTTCACTTGGTCCTTACAAGTCTTGATTACCTAATTAAATAAATGTCATTGGTACAACCTTGTGAAATTTTAAAGTCCTTAGGAAACTAGCATGTGGACATGTGGGTCCTTACTATTCCTTTAACTCCCTAATGTGATTTAATCTAAGAAAGATTTGAAACTATCCTAGATTGTGCATATGTGGGCATGTATAGACCCATTACAAAACCTTTAAACTTTCATAGTGATTTAATCTAAGAAAGTAAAATTCAATCACTATCCTATCTTTGTAGCATGTGGGCATGTATGGGCCCTTGCAATTTTAAGATGTGTTTGAAAAATAAACTAAGAGGAGTCCCGAGGGGGCTATTGTCCTCTCCTAAAGATTTTTGTCTTTTTAAGGGAGATGAAATTTTCCTTCAATCTCTTCCTGATTCTCAAGATCGCTTTGGGGTGCGAGAGAAGAGCATACTCAACGATTGATATCCAATTTCTAGTCCC
Source organism: Picea engelmannii (assembly GCA_009831015.1). Lineage (NCBI taxonomy): Eukaryota > Viridiplantae > Streptophyta > Pinopsida > Pinales > Pinaceae > Picea > Picea engelmannii. Next base: position 10,044 of record ML835235.1, on the reverse strand, counting down.
AATGCAAGTTTATATGTGATGTAGAATGATTCCAACTTAACTTTAGTCAAAGCAAGCCATCCATGTGGCAAAATGACAAACAAAAAGAGGAAAAATAATGATTTTAACCCCTAAGTGCCTATGTTTTGACTAATCCCTTTATATGGAGAGGGAATGTAAGTGTGGTGTAGATTACAATATGCATGGAACCAATTTTAAGAAGGCTATGGGCCCTCCACAGATCACAAAACCTTACAATGTGTAATTTTATGAGCAGATGTGTGGCTCTCAGAGTAGATAGGGGCACATATGATGCCAATGTGCAGGTTGAAAGTGACCTTTGGGTGCAAGTGCAGAGGGTGCTCTGTGAAGAATAGTGGGTTCGACGCACATGTGATGAAGACATGCTCGCGGTTTGAAAAACCCATGCACGTCTAACACACGACCGCGAAGAAAATTACGAACAAAATTCTCTCAACTCAGCTTTGAATTTGACTTTTTGTAGGTCGACTTGAGCCGGTTATGGTACCTGCAGGTTAAATAAATATAAAGAAGAGCTAAAATAACCCAAATGGGGTAAGAAATTGATACCTTTCCCTAGTGGATTCATCAATTTGTTGCACCTCTTTTGTCACCTAAATGAGCAAAATAAGGGTGCTTACAAGCCCAGTTGGGTCAGCTAGGCAAGACAACAATAGAGGAAAGAGTTAGAAGTGTAAAGCATAAAAGATAAGAAAAGAATTAAACTAATAAGGATAAAATCAATTAAACTAGAGTGCATGAGGCCATAGAACAAGAAATAAACAAGGTTCATGCCACCAATGAAAAGGATTGTATTAGTGGAAAGAAAACACCAAAGAGAAAGGGAGACTTTGGGTCCCCTCTTCCTCCAAGGGAGGGCTCTTGGACTCCCAAATATTGAGCTCTTCTTACAAATAAGGAACTAAAATGAAATGGTGAAGAGAATCCAAAGCACATTCAATCTAGAGGTGATATGAATGGCTAACTAAAATGTTGCTAGCATTCTCTTGATGAGGAAAGAGGATCCTCCAAGAGAATATCAGCAGCATAACAATGCAAATGAATTCCTTGAAAATGTAGTGCACCCGTGGCCTCTTTTTATAGCATAACTTTGAGGCATTATTCAACCAACTTTTAGTGTGAACAAGGGGCCATTTAGGGCACCCTTAGGCCTTTGACCAGCCACCCAGATGGATTCAGCCAAGATTTGGATGTCAAATCGACTGGGATGTTGAACCAGAAGTGGGTGGGAGGCCGACCAATATCATAAATGCACCATTTTGAGGGATGCACGATTTTTTGCATCCACAGTCGCGCATAATGCGCATGTGCACTTTTTCCTGTGTTTCTGAATGGCGCATGTGCACGCGCTCCTTGTGTAGTCTTAGTGCATGCTAATTTTATTGTTGATTGTATAGTTTTGGGCCTTTTGGAAATGCATTTTTGGTCATTTTTGGTCCATGGGTGAACTAATAGTTGTTTGAAGATGTTGGATTCCTGTAACCGTTTGTGGATGAAACTTCAGTGATAACAGTCGCCCAAGTGGGTTCTCTCCCAAATACTGTAGATTCATACGTGGTGTACCTCTCCCATTAACCTTCCCACCAAGCTCTGACACAGGGAAAGGCTTTAAGGAGTGCAAAGGTGATCTTTTCACTGTCGGAAATTTTTTGGATAGAGTAATAACCTTCTAGCAGATTCAACAATTTTTCTAGAGCATTTGCATCTATTTGGCCTTCAAATAAGGGGATATCAAAATTGAATTGTACCTTGAAGGGTGTCGCACTTGCGATGATCAGGGGATCAAATTTTGCTCAAAAATTCAAAGTGCTCGGAATCACTTCAAACCGGACGAGAGCGTAGGCCTCGTCGTTGTGAACCCAACGCAACTCGTTTTGTCTCAAACGAACATCGGGAGAGATAGATATAGTGATTTGTTCGTCAAGTCAAACAGGCAAAAATTTTGGTGCTGACTGTATAGTCCGTATGGGCTGACGTGGAAGGGCCGTACAGACCGTACGATGATGTGGCAGGAGTGACGTGGCAAGTTTTTATTGGTTAGAAGTTGTCGAATCAGATGGTGACACGTGGAATTTCATTGGATAATGGTAAGGTGCCACGTGGCCCAATCATGGGCTGCCACGTGGCACCCCTTTATTGGTTTATGGTTGTTATGTAAAACTTATGGAGTCCGTGGGGTTCGACCCCCGGACCTCCCCACAGGCGTAAAGATTTAACAAAGACCGCCGACCAATACGCCCACACCATGTGACTTAACATATAACGATTTGCAATGTTTTTAAAGTCATATAAATGTATATATGGGTGGGGGTCGGGTCGGGGCTTAGCCCCGGCCCACGGTCGCATAGTTGTTCCATGTGTCCACTATATATATGTATATGCGTGGGGTTTTAAATATAGTTTGAACGGTTAAACACTTTGGCATATGGTTCTATGTCACCTTTTCATATGACCCCAGTTTAAGTGTGCGGGAGTTGGAATGGTTAGGTCGTTTAGCCCTTTTGCCAAATGCGCGCGGTCACATGACTTTCACACGCCCAGGTGCTAGGCGGTTAGGGGCTAGCACACCCTTAACCATCCTACAGTTTGCACCGTTGGCGCGGTTTCTCCCGGTGCTGGGTTTTCACGCTTTAAATTGTGTGTGATCCAGGTTCAAGAGACAAGGGTGCAATTTGTAGATGCAGAGACAACAAGCTTGAAGAGGGAGACTTCCAGGAGGCCTAACTTCTTCATTTTTCGACCGATTGAGGTGCCGAAAGAGCCCAGATAGGGGTTTTTGGATGCTTTGAAGCCATTGGAGCATTCGGTTTGTCAGTTTGAGCATTGTAAGACATGTTTTTGAGAACTTTGAGCAATTAATAATAATGATCCATTGGAAGCTGGACTAGGAGATGTAGCCCAAGAGAGGGGTGAACTCCTTTATCAAATTGTTGTGTTTATGTGCTTATGTTCATTGATTATGCTGTTGTCTATATGTATTTTTCATGAGTAATCCTTTAATATATGTGTTGCAAACTGATCCATTTTCTTTAAACACATAACTTTCACTTGCAATAATTTTCAAGTTTTTCAAGTCTTCTTCAATTTTAGATCAAGTTGGTATCAGAGCACTGGTTTTTGAAGACTTGATTGTTTGCAAGTTTTG
>WSFP011285684.1:0-48653 GCA_009831015.1 Picea engelmannii | reverse complement strand
ATTGTTTCACATTTCTTATCTCCTAAAGTTTTTTTACATAAGAATACCTTTATATGAATAATGACCATGATATTAATATTTTTGTGCCTAGATGTTGTTGTTTCTAACATTTGTTTAAATACCACGGTTTCTTGTTGTCAGTTGCTCATAAGCGTGTTTTTTACATCATGTACACATTTTTATCATTTTGACAATCTCTACTTGTTGTTTAGAAATTTGACAGCCTATAATTTGTTTTGTATATATGTTTGTTCTTCTTGTTTGCATGCTATTTAGATGACATATAGATATGTATGTTCTAAAAATATATTTCTAATTTGGTCTTAGGTTGGGTAACTAGGTAGACATATTATGAACCATTTCTCTTAATTAAGTTATTTTTATTTAAATATCCTATAGAAGGGGAACATGGAATTGAAAATATTTTACACCAAGTGAAGCCCTACATGTCGTTGGTGTGATATACAACGAATATCTAGTGTCATTGGTGTTGGGTATACAAATATCTAGATGTCATTGGTGGCATACACCAATCCTTTTGATAGAACTATGTCAATTTTTGTCTCATAGAAAGTCTTTTAATGGAATTTGGGGAACCCCTCCGTGGAAATTCTAAGCACATGCCTCGAGGGGATTGGAATCTTGGTGGCCATTAAACCCACCACCCCTTGGAAAGTCATACTTGTTTTAGAAGTGAATATGTGAACCTTGGCAACCCTGGAAAACACAACCCCTGATGCTTGCAACATTGTGTGGAGGAGGGACAAACTATGTTTCTTTTCCAAACATGTAAAACGATTATATTATAGTTCAATGAATATATTTTCCTATTATTATATGTGGTTTTATACTTTATCAAAAAAGTCACGAAGACTTCATAATGTTTTATATTTTAGTAAAAGATTCACCGGGATTTTATAATTCAATGAAAGATTCGCTAGGATTTTACAAGATTTTATAATTCAGTGAAATATTCACCAAGAATTTACAAGATTATATAATTGACTAAAAAATTCACCAATATATATATATATATATATATATATATATATATAATAGCCTTCAATCTTTCCTATGTATCACGGGGATTCACCCATTTATTATACATATAAATTTAGGGGGATTTCTTAAAATCACCCCTGGACCACAAACAAAATCATGTCCTGAAAAGCCCAAGTGGCATAGCCATTGTGTCAACAATCTCCAAATATGAACAATGTGTAAGATCTCTTACAAAAGCATATATATAATAGCCTTCAATTTTTCCTATGTATCACGGGGATTCACCCATTTATTATACATATAAATTTAGGGGGATTTCTTAAAATCACCCCTGGACCACAAACAAAATCATGTTGTGGAAAGCCCAAGTGGCATAGCCATTGTGTCAACAATCTCCAAATATGAACAATGTGTAAGATCTCTTACAAAAGCATCTTTGGATAATCGCTTTTGATATAGCTTCAATCATTGACCATTGGTCATAAGAGGTATTTGATATTCATCTATGGTGCATAATTTTACGACACCATTCTCATACAAATTATCAACCTCATATGGCCCCAACCAACAAGTACGAAACTTGCTTTTGTAATCTTTAAACCTAGAATCATACAAAAGGATCTAGTCTCCAACCTGGAACTTTTTCTTCTTAATGAATCTATCATACCACTTTTCTCTCTACTATTGAACAACAAATTTGTTATGCAAGGCAACCTAAAGAATTTCATCAAGTTCATTGATCTGGTTTAGGCAGTTCTTATAAACTTCTAACAAGTTCAATCTGACCTATAACACAATCCTAAGTGTCTTAACTTCAAACTCAATAGAAAATACAACATGCTTACCATACATAAACTCATAAGGGGTAAATAATGTGGTGTGGTAAGCCCATAAATCCTCTAGAAGCCTATTATCCCAATCCTTGCAATGAATCTGCATAGTCTTGGTGAATATGGATTCCAAAAATTTATTCGTGACTTACACCTACCCATCAGGTTGTGGATGATATGGTGTAGACGTCATGTGCTAGATATGATATCACTTTGTGATGGATTGAATGATTTTGGAGGTGAATCGAGTTTCCTCATTTGTAGCAATTTCTCATAGTACACCAAAGTAGACAAATATCTCATAAAGAAAATCTTCCACTGCTTGTTCCATATCCCTTGGAAGTGCTTTAGCCTCAACCCATTTGGTGACATAATCAGTACAAACCAGGATATGAGCATTTTGTTTGGAAGGTGGGTTGATTGGACCCACAAAATCTAAAGCCCATTTTTCAAAAAGCTCCACCATAAGCTAATTTTGTCGTGGCATCTTGTTGAACTAAACGTGTTATCCCATTCTTTGGCAACTATCGCAACTTCTTGCATAATTTTTAGCATCTTGAAAAATGGTAGGCCAATAATAACCAAGATGCAATGCTTTCTATGTAGTCCTTTTTATCAACAAAGTGTCGTTAGTAATTTGTTTATTCATTAAATAGTGAATGGCAGAATGATCAGTATGTACAAATGCAATACATCCAATAATGTAGTTCCAATATTTATAAATAGAATATACTACTACAATAAATTCATCTTTGGTCACTGTGTAATTTAGTTATGCATGGGTTAAATTCATACTAATGAAATAAATTGCATAAATATTCTACTCTTTTTTTCTGTCCAAGAACCACTCTGATAGTTGTGTCTGAAGCATCCATTGATATATGGAATCGTATGGACCAATTTGGTCCCCTTAAAACTGGTGTTATAGACAACTTTCCCTTTAAAGTTTCAAAACGATTTGAAACTAGTTAGTCTAAATAAATTCTACATCTTTAAAGAGTAATGCCAACATAGGAAATGCAATTTTAGTCAAGTTTTCAATGAAACAACAGTAATACCCAACATGTCTTAAGAAGTTTTGAACATCCTTTTACGATTTTGGGATAGAAAGATGAGATATTGCTTAATTTTTTGTTGGTTCCACTTTGATTCCAGCGGGTGAAATATGATGTCCCAAAACTATCCCTTCAATTAATAACATGTGACATTTTACATGGCTAAGGGATAAGTTTGTTTACTTGCATCGAATGAGTACTTTATCTAAATTAGTCAAGGATTCCTCAAAGGTGTTACCATAAACTATGAAGTCATCTATATACACTTCTACACAATCATGTATCAAATATGAAAATATAACAAGTACAACCTATTGAAACGTGGCAAGTGCATTACAAAATCCAAAGGAATATACCCAGTAAGCAAAGGTTCCCCATGGATAGATAAAAGTAGTTTTTTTCTTGATCCTCGGGAGCTAATTGAATTTGGTTGTATCCTCTAAACCCATCAAGGAAAGAAAATTACTTCTTTCTTGTTAAGGTATCTAAGACTTGATGAATGAAAGCCAAAGGAAAATGGTCTTTGGAAGTAACATTGTTCAATTCTTTGTAGTATATGAAAAATTTTCATTTCCCATTTTTCTTAGGAACTATGAAAATGGGTGATACCCATTGATTATCAAATATGGTATAGACAAAATTCACGTTTAATCATTTTTGTAACTCTTCATTCACTGTTTCACACATTGTAGGGTTCATTTGACATTGGGGTTGTCAAACATGTGAGAAATTTTCCTCGATATTTAGTTGTTACAAAATCATGTTGATGCATTTGCATGGGAATCTATTAACGTGAAGGGAATCCATATCGATCTCTACACTCGATATATTCCCATGTGAATGCATCAACATATTTTTCTAACAACTCAATGAGTTATTGCTTTTATGGATTTTCTAGTCTAGGACTAATATTGAGTGTTTTTCCTAGACTAATTTATGTAGGCATACTAGTTGTTGTTAGGGATACAAGGCATAGAGTCATACTCAACTTTTAAAGCAAAGGTTGGATGTCCTTCCGAAAACATTTTCATTAAATTATTAGTGTAGTAATCAAGATCAATTATGGCATCACAAATGAGATCATAATTAGTTTTGTGTTTAAAAGCAAGGGTTTAATCAACCATAAGAAATCGTTGGATATATTCATCATCATTGTCCCCATCTCCTACCCATATGGGAATTTCTTTCTCTGATATTTGTTTGGTAGGAGGGTATAGGGTGAAATTTTTGGTAGAGTTTCCATGGGAAATAGTCATGTCTCTATAGCTACAATCAATATAGGCATCTGTTGTGGCTAACCATGGCCTACCTAAGAGTTTCCATGGGAAATAGTCATGTCTCTATATCTACAATCAATATAGGCATCAGTTGTGGCTAACCATGGCCTACCTAAGATTAAGGAGTAACCCCCAAGATTAAATTTTGGTTTCAAAACCATAAATTATACTAGACACTCCCAAGAATCTACAGAGATAACTACATCCTCTAATATACCCTCAGGTTTGATAGTGGATTGGTTATCCATTTGGAGAAATATAGGAGTTTGTTGTAAATTGGTCAGTTTAAGTTTTTCCATGGTTTCCCTAGTCATAACATTTATGACAACCCCCAAATAAATTAAGGTATTAGGAATACAAATATTGTTAATGTAAACATCAATAGTAGGACTACCAAAATATTTATACTTAGTAGTAAAAACCTTTCCAAGCATTAAATCTACAAGTTGACCAATTACCTGGACAATTGGAAGATCCTTCCTTCTCCTACCATCTTTCTTTAGATACAATTCTTGAACAAATTTGGCATAAATGGGTACGTCTTTGATGACTTGAAATAATGAGTTCTTAACACATACATTCTTCAACTCCCCAAGAAATTCAAACGCATCTTACACGAAGGATTTGTCAATGCGTAACCTCTTCGAATAGGATGTAAGTGTTGCATCCATGGACTGTGGCTAACTTGAACTTTCAGGGGAAATAACTTGTGGAGTATTTGGGGAATGAATGGTAGATTAATTTTTTGTGGTTTGTTTTCCTACCTAGTTTTGAACTTCCTCCTCTCCATATTTTAAAATAATTGAAGTAGTTTAATTATTTAGAATCCTCATTGATCTTAATTGGACTCCTTGACAATTAACAGGGGAGACAAAACAAGAAAAAAAGTTAAGCAACTCAATAGTGTAAGTGGATTGGGTTTTTTTTATTATTTGGATTAGGTGTGGGTTGTGCAGGTAGTTGTGGTATTAATGGAGAATTACTAGCAGGTAGTTGTAATTATCGTTACTACTGAAGTAATTGGAATTGTTGTTTGGGAAATTGTGGAGCAAATTTTTGTTGTCAGGTCCCAAAAAAAGAACATTTCCATCCATGTGGCCATTGATAATTTTGGGTTAGTTGTGGTGGATATTGTGGCAAAGACATGTAAGGATACCAAGATTGAGAAGTACATCACATTAGTTGGTTATTCCAAAAATAATTATAAAAATAAGAAGGGTCTTGAACCGTACCTAGAAATCATGGTGACCATGGTCGCTTATGGGAAATGAAATGAATACTCTTAGTCTCTTCATTAGTTCCTATTTAAGCAAATAACGGAAATTGTTGGTGCCATGAGTATGCTCACAAATGTTACAAACTTCAACATTTTTCGATGGGAACTCCTTTTTTTTCTTTTTTTAAAATAAATTGGGAAATTCATGTTAATATAAAAGTTGTAGTGTAATCTCGCAGTAGAGGAACAATTGTACATCATTCTGAAAAGATTCAAAGATGGATGAGCATAACATCTCCTTGTCAAAAAACAAATTCCTCACGTAAGAGGCTAGAACTTTTTGTATCAATTTCTTGAATACATGAGTAGATTCTCACACACTGTTACAAAGAAAAACACAAAAATAATAAATAATTAATTTAAGAAAATATGTTTGAGGGTTGTTTGAGGGTTGTTTGATAACCCTTTTGAATATTTATTTCCACTTCATACATTAATTGATCCCGACTAGTTTTTATTCCACTTGTAAGAGGGGGAGAGGGGTTAGATGTCTTCTTTAGTTCTTTGACAAAGGATTTAGAAAGCTTGGGTCGAATTTGCACTTATGATTCCACCACTTGTTCTACTTCCTCAATTGTGTCCCTTGCTTCTTCCTCTTATTCCTCGGTTTATTTTTATTTGTTTTCCTCTTCTTTAGCCTCCTCTTCATCTTGCGCATGAAAAGACAAGTTGTCAAGGGATGGATCAACATAATAATGCTAAATTTTGGGTGCATTGAATTGTTAAGATATGATGTGTGCTTCTCTTCATCTTTTTTCTTTGTGCTTTCCATATTTATTGCTTCCTTTTCATTTTCTATATTTTCTTTATCCTATAGGTTCTGGAGTACTTCATATTTGTTAATTCTTGCGGAAGGTGGACCTTCTTGAGATGGCTTTGGACTTGGGATTTTTTGTTGGGAATTATTTCTTCTATTTGAGACCGTCTTGAACTATTATTCCTTATTGATTGTTGATTTACCTACTACTTTGAAGAAGGATATTCAACATGAATTTTGGATCATTTTTTGGCAAAGTGGTCATATTCATGACAAGCCATGAATTTAAATGGTGGTTGCTCATAATCTAATCCGTGTTGATCACTACACCCATAAAGATTGATTTCCAAGGTTTCATGGAGTCCCTTCTCAAGATTAACCTCCAAACATATTCTTGTACAGGTGTATAAATTCTCTTTTGATTTTGCACGATCAATGTAGCAACCCACTTTTTCCCCAATTTCTCTAAGTGAGCTATTTTCCCAAACAATTATTGGGAGGAGAGACAGAACCCAAACATGAGTTGTAGTAATTTATTTTTCTTGTTTGAAATCTAGCTTCCAAAGGGACAAATACATTCCCATAAAACCCATGAAATATGGCCCAAATATAAATATTAGATCCCTTGATTCCTTACATGGAAAGAGAAAGATAAAAAACCATCGATCATACACAAATGCTAAAACCTGACCATTTATTTTTGGAGCCCAATGCTCTTCTATCCATGTATCCACATCTTTGGACTGGGCCACAACCCTATAAACTTTCCAACCAAATCCCTCTTAAACAAAACAAGGGATTTCCTTCTTGGATATAAGGTCAAGAGATCTAGATGTGGAATGGCGTTCAGTCTTTTAACAAAGAGGAGTCATTGTAGTTGAGTCTGTTTACTTGGTGTTAGGACTTGAACTAAAGCATTAAATGGTTGTGATTTGTTTCTATATTCACCCATGTTTGAACCCACAATAGGAGAGATAAGATACTAATTAGACAGATGTAGATCTAACTCTATCCATCCCACAAGCGCATGGATCACCTATGGTGTTTGAATTGAACGAAGGGAGAATTTATGGAAGGCGACAGTAGTGTAAAACCTATACCTTGAATGCAAACATCCATGAACTACCCCAAGCTCCTTCCTCCAAACCAAGTTGAAGAGTTCAATGAACCACACCATCTAATCTTAGCATCTATTTGCAAAGGTGAAGCAATCATGGCTAGGGAAACCCTATCCGCAATTGGACCTCAACCTCATTTTCCCTCTTTAAAAACCCTAATATCCTTCTTTCATCAATAAATAATTTTTGGACTAAATGTCTAGAGCATGTGTACTTGATCTTGAGCCTAATAACATAATGGGCACTCCTTTAAGGGATGCTTCTTTCTGCATTTTGAGAAAAATATGGATAGTTCTTTCTTAGCTTCTTCTTAACCTATAGTGTGTCAAATTGTGACCTTAAAGAAATAAGAATAATAGTTTTAAATTTTTGCAACAAATTACTGATTTCAATTCAAGTGGCTCCTCCTTCAGATGACTTGGTAATTCTGACACCAACATCTCAAGGACCTTTCCCATGTTTTGATGTCCCTCGTGAGTATATTTTACATAACTCACAGATTTGATTATATTCTACTTGGGACATGTCACCTCCTCCCATCAAATTAAAAATGTTGAGGCATTCATCTCTTATATATCTGATCTAGATAGTGTGCAAAGTGTCTTTGTCCAATTTTTTTGGCTTGAACCTTTGAAAATTATATTGGAACCTCTCCATGTAGTCCTCCAAACGGTCATCCTCCTTTTGATTCGTCTTAAATATCTCTTCACGAAGATCATGCACCTTGCAGTGGTCTTGATATTTCTTTAAGAAGGATTTCTTCATGTCATCCCATGTATGGATTCTCTGCCCACCAAGTCACATGAACCAACAAAGAGTTACATTCTTTAATGTGGTGGGAAACAATTTTAGATTGTGCACATCTATGGTATTCATCACTTCTGCAAAGGATGTCGAACTCAGAAAGAAAGGTATTTGGGTCTTCATTGGACAAACCATTGAAATTAGGTAGAGTTGATGGAGAAACATTATTCATGGGTGATTCTTCTCCAGGATCTCTAATTGGAAACTCAAAAGTGATAGTGTCAACCTAGTTAGAACTAGTTCCTTCTTCTACCATGATGTTGAGCAGAGGGTCCACAAGAAATGGTGTTTCCGATGCTCTTAATTATTGAGAAGAAATTGATCTTTCAAAGTATATTGGTTCATGAACTGAATTATCCTAAGAATATGAATCTGAATCAAGATGTCCACTAATCAACTCTTTTGTATATACTAGTCCTTCAATGGGAGGAATAAACTCTGCCTCTACTACATAAGAAATTTATGGTATAGATTTGATATTTGAATCATCATATGACCTCATTGAGTATGGAGTCTTGTACCCAAACTTCTTCCTAATGGAATTCTACCTACAAATTGGTTAGTACCTCATGTATCTCTTACCGCACCATGTGCTTGTACTCTTGGATTTCTAATTTTATTCATGCATCTATATGCTTCTAACTAAATACAAAACAATTTGTATGAGATGTTACAGAGATGGATGTTGACAATTCCTACAATCCAAATCCCCTTACAATGTGTTATCTATTTCAACTAAACAAAAAATCCCTAAGTCTTTTGACACCTCCCCAGCAACAACGTCAGAAATGACATCTCTACTATATACCCTATTAATTCCTAGTAGGGCATCTAGTTTACTAGTGCACTTAATTTTCAACCCAAGATATCTAGTTTACTTGTAAAGCTTGAAAGATATCATGCAAAGTATATTCAAGGCTCATGGATTAGCTAGAGAATTGGACACTTTAACCATGATATTATCATCTATCTATAAATCCAATTCTACTTAACTAAAAAACAAGGAACTGTGAATAGTAAAAGGAAAATATGGTTGATGATTTATACTAACATATTAGTAGCATAAGATCTGTAGCATTGAACCATTATTTGATGAATGATTAAACTAATACATGTTGCAACACACTTCAAACTACAAACAAAACTATAAAAGTAATTTAATCTTCTTCAAACAATTAAGCAATCATAAACAGAAAATAAATATACAATATATTAACATAAATAGGAAATGAAAATCAACATGTGTTTCCTCCATAATGGGCTCTTCCTCTATGGAGTAGGCTCTTGAAGAAGTTCTATAGTATCTGAACTCTTAGTCTAATTCAAGAATCAATTGATCATACAAGAACTGGGAGAAACATGTTTGTATTTAAAACAGTAATGAAATTACAACATACTAGCTTTGAGTTTATTTCAACATATATATATATCTATCTTTTCCCTATCTATCTCTAAGAGGTGAGTGTAGCCATTTTTAGAGACTTGACTGCTTAATAACTTATCAAATGGAATTTACATATCCATTTTTAGAGAATCGGTTGCTTAACAGCTTATCAAATGGTATTTACACAGCAACATGCTTGAGAATTGTTGATTATTCAAGTGGTTGTTGAAGTCGGTTACAACCATTAAATAAACAAAGCATCTATTTAAAAAAGTTACATCAATAATAAAGCAGAGTAACTTGAATAAATATGCAACTAAATTAATTGTTGGAATATCGAAAAGCTTAAATTCTCTTGGAGATGCTCCATGGTCGTAGCCAAAATCATCCATGTGTTCATCATCAAAGCCTCATCAAAGCCCTGTAGCGGACTACTCGAATCACGAAGAATATTTTGTTGATAACACATAGTTCCATAGCAACTGGGTAATAGCAACACGATCTTTGGGGACTCATAGCAAGTGACAAGTGGCATACTTGATGACTGGGATTCATAGCACCAATTATGCAGCAACTATTATTCAAGGATCCGTAGTCAGTGGTAATACTCATGGATCCATATAAATATATTTCTTCCACAGTGTATTGTTTCCTTAAATTCAGTTATATGTACCTGATCTATGGCAACTTCAGCTGCAATTTAGACACAAAGAACACCATTTCTACTAAATGTACTACGGAATTCATTACAATGCCAATTAGATAGAACAAAGTGCACCTAAGTGATTTCTCAGCCAGGGTGGCTATGGTTATGGTTATAGAAGGTGAAAAATGAATGGTAAAAGGTGACAATAGAAGGAAAAATGTGATATAATCATGACAATTTAAGGTCACGTCAATAAATTACAATATACATAAAACTTCAAAAGTAGAAACTCTAACCCAAAATGGTATTAAATCCTAAGCATTTATTTCCCTATAAAAAAAGGGGTACACTTCAAATAAAGTGTGAACTCTTAAGTGAAGACGTAAGGTAATTATCAAGGAAGATATGAAGGTATTTAAATTTTCTAAATGTAATTATTTCCCAAAGGAAAACAAGGGGTATTTTAGAGTTTGAATTCACAATTACACATTGAAGAAGTAATCCCTCGCACTTTGTGCACCCACTTATTATGAAGACTATATAATTTTTGTAATCATGGTATCCTTTGAAAAGTGTTTCAATGAAAAGCAAATGAATCTTGGTGTTGGTTTAATTATCTCTTCTTCTATTGGTCTTGAGGATTCTTTATGGGGTATTCTGATTTTAATTGACCATCACAGATTGACCCTGGTTCATAACTAAGAAGCTTCCCAACAAAATCCCTATAAAACTATTGGCCCCTCTGGTAGAAGGCAACGCAGCAGGTCCTTAACATGTTTGCAACCTGAGACTGAGCGAGATTTGTGGTTGTCCGTCGTAAAATTTATTCATTCAATCTAAAATATAGTTATAAAATTCATTCTATGCATGCATGTGGAATACCAGATCTACTTAGTTACTTCATTCACCTAACATTCAACAATTACTCAGACATAAAGATTTATACATTCATTCTGTTGGGTATGTGTTATATTCTTTGCACGAGTAGTAGTGTCTGAGCATCTACGTCGAGCGTGTAGGGGGGTTAGAGGGGAGGGCACTGGGGGCCCCCTTGGGGGATGCAGGGGGGCAAAGCCCCCCACGTGGGGGTTTGGGGGCAGCGCCCCCGAAATGTTTTTTTTTTCTACCTCGGAAAATGTGTCACGTATTTAGGTGGTTTTTTGGCACATGGTTTTTGCCAATGGTTTTCTATTTTCAGTTAAGGAATTAGGGTTTTGGACTAATCCAAGTCATTGGGTTAGGGTTTTGGATGCCGCTGGATCCTATATGTATATTGTATTGTAAACAATGTATGATATATGAAAGAATATAGAATATGCTGGTTTTCCCGGTTTGGGTTTCTAGGGGAAAAATCTTTGTGTAATGTTTGTATTTGCCATTGTATATTTTATGTTCTTTTACTGAAAATTTGTTTGCAGTAGATATTGTACAAGGTTAAAATCTACACATTCACATAACACAGTGTTACCGTGGTTCACCCCCTCCTAGGCTACATCCACAAATATCTGGCTCTAAAGCTTCTTATTAGGGTTTAGAAATATATCACGCCGCACGTATTTACATTATTGGATATCACTCTCCTCAACAGGCTCATCGATCCCTGTGAGGATGACTTGATCGCATCAGGCTCCTCAGCCTGTGATCTAACCCTCAGGATCGAGTCGCTCCCTACTTCCCTAGATTACCATCTTAATGACTCATACAGTTCTTACAGTTCTTTCTCTCTCTCCCTTTGTCTTCCCTATTGGCACTCCCCCCTTATTCTCCTAAGTACTACTTATTTATATCATTAGCTCACCATCCATTACAATGCATTACAAAAACCCTAACCCTAGCTTCGTTAGGTCTTCCTTGCATGCGCACTTCTCATGCTTCTCTTACACATGATGATTTTACTTCCAACTGTCATTTCCCTCTTGCATTCTTCTCCTCCAAAAATAACCTTTCTTTCTCACTAGGCATGCATCCAACAGGCCCCCAACACTGACATGGGGCTCATCCCAAGCCACCTAAACCTTGTGCACTTCTTTGATATATCCTGTGAGAGCCTAGAACTTCTCTGTGAGTTCATTTGCTTGTGTTTAATCCTGCGCGGTCTTCTCCTTGAGTGCATCCAATATCTGCACTGAAATCTCATCGTTGATCATCTCTGCGCACTCTGCTTGAGTTTGTGCCATGTTCTTATCTGCATCTTCTGCCTGCGCAATGACCTTCACTACCCGCTCTTGGAGCGGTTCCATTTGAGCTTGGTGTTCCTTCTTCTGTGTCTGCGCGACTATGAGTTCTTCCTACAGTTTCTTCATATCTTGTGCTCCTTTGACGTCATCTGTGATCGACATTAGCTTATGCCTCTGCTTGAGGTCCTGGATAGTTGCGCTTATCCTTTCTTCTTCTTGGTCCAACTGCTGGACCTGTTGATCCTCTTCCAACTTCATCCATATTTGTCACTAGAATTTTTTCTCCATCTCTTCTATCTGTGTTGTTTCTTCCAGCTTCCTTTTCTCCTTCACCTATGGGGGAGTGGTAGGTACGAGTTGTTCCCATAGGTGCTCGATCTCCTACCTGTATTGATCGATTGTCTACACAATATGATCAATATTTTGCATCACCGTGAGATCTGATGTCTGTGTGCTCTTTGGAATTTTCTCATAGGCTACCACTAATCCCTGCTCCAGCCTACCCATGTGGTCTTTCTCATCTTTGGTCTCGACCTTGACCTACTCGAGCACCAATTTCAAATATTCCTTGATATCCTTTGTCTGTTGTAACTCCATCATGTCTGTGCATGCGGGCGATTGTACCTCATGTGTGACGTTGAATTGGATTTTATACAAGGCCTTGGTTGGTATGTGCATCATTACCAATTGTATTTGGGCCAAATCCTTCAAGGATGTCTGACCCACAATTTCATCCATGCGCAACATGTTGGGTGTGACGTGAAATGTTGATCTTAGCTTTGTTGTTGTATGGATCCTATCATGCTCATTCGATCCAACCTCGGCTCCTATCTGTGATGTTGATGGGACTGTTTCTATGCCTCTGTCGGCCCTCTGTGTTTCTCTGAGTTGTTGGAGAAGCTGCCTCATGTCTGTCATCTCCTCCTGAATCTTGTCCCTTTGGAGTTGAGCATTTTTAAAATCCTTCGTTGTTCGATCCTAGACCATTTGGGCCACAAGGTCCACGTCGTCCTCTGTGATCATATATTCTGGTGGCGTCTTGTGCGCCTTAGTTTTCTTGAACGCACCCCCCATTTGTATAATTGGCCTCTTGGTTTGTCCTTGCTCATGTTGAGTATCACTTGATGTGGCTCCCTGTGATGTCTCAATATGTTTCTCATGTTCTTGTGGCACCTAGGTGTTGTTCTTCTTCCCCGCCTAAGTGCCTTTGTTGGATACACCCCCTTTCTTTTGTTGCGCCTGGTTCTGACCAGTTCTTGGCTTCTTGGGCACTATTTTGTCTTCTGGAGGTGTTTGTTCTTGCCCTGCCTCCGCCTCCTTATCTGCATGCATCTCTTAATTCGGGACTGGATCCAGTCATCGTTCCAATCCTTGATGTCCATTTCTACGTCCTCTTCCTTGGTGCAGTAACGCAGTTGTAGCCATTGGTTGTTGGGATCCTTCCATGCTTGGATCCACATTGTATGCCTGGTCGCTTTGAATTTGGCTATGCCCTGATACTGTGTGACCACTTCTTGTGTAATCCACCAAGTGTTGGTGATGCTTTCCTGCAAGTCATTGTAATATCCTTCGAACATGCATGCATTCGCCCTTTTTTTCTTGGGGTATTGAGTGGTCCCCAGCGATAGGTATCGCATTGCATGGAAAGGAATGGATATCGTGGAAAAGAATGAATACGTAGGCTCCTTCCCTCAGATTAAGGCGATCAGGATGAGTAGCCATGAATAGTGAAATTTTGTCCCCAGGTCCTGTGCATCCTTGAAATCTTCCAAGAACGGATTCAACAAGTACGGGGCCTAGCTGAGTGTGGTGCCCTCCGCACACAGTGTTGCAGTTGCGACAACCCCGGCAGGGACTTCCTCCTTGCGAAATTTCCTGAGTAACTTTTACACCATGATTTTTGTGGCCATTCTTATCACTGCGTCACTAATATTCTTGATTATGATTCCTCGTGACCCCCTTTCTGTACCATACTTCTTCTTCATTTCCTCGGCTCATGCCTTTTCCTTCTTCTTGTCGTCAAGGAACTGTGTGGGTGTCTCCCCCTGTATTGACAGCCCTATGATGTATGCAATGAGCTCTACGTCTATTGAGACAATCTATTCCAGCCAAAGGTATCCTCCATGGGTGACTACCATCATCTTCTTGACGCAGTTGTTTGCATCTTGGCCCCTCCCAAAGTGCGGGATTTCCAACAGGCCTAGAATCCAGTTTTTGGCCAGTCCGGCTGCCCACTAGCTTGGTTGGTTAATTAGTTAGCCAAAGTGTCTTATACCCACAATTTCTAAGTAAAGTTTCTTGGAAAACTATGGGAACTTGTCAGTGCCCGTCACATCGTGGTCTGAGTACCACAATTTCTCCATGTGGCCTAACATGTTTCCCACGACACACACCCATTCCAGAATGCATGTCAATACTATGGTTGTGGATTCCTGCTTGCGCGATGACCTTGGTACTGGTTGTTTTCCCTTCTGTTGCGGTGGCTGACTCAAGGTTCCAGCCTCCATTGTTCTCTCTTATGCATACTCATCTGCTCGGTCGGTGACATCTTCCATTGTTCCCTCCTATGGTTATTCTGGCGTGGTTGTCTGTGACCTTTCTGGCGTGGTCGTTTTTTCCTGGTTTGGGACTGTCCCATTGACCCGCAAGGCTTCTTTAGGGTTTTCGAGGTGCAAATGATTTCCTACGTCCTCAGCCTTCTTGCCCTATCCCCCTTCTGGCATATCAATGTCCATGCCCACTGGTATTGTCTGATGGGTTTCCTCTGCTATTGGTATGGGTTTTCCTGGTGTCATATCGGGTGGGATTTCATCCACGTTGACGACTTATGGAGGATGAGGTGGTTGTTGTTAGCTTCCCTATGGTTGTGGTGGTGCTCTAACGTTTCTTCGAGGTCATCTATAGGTCTGGCTCGTATCTCCTAGTTTGGGTGGTGCAATGGTGGTAAGGATGCTTTCTGTCAAGCTTAGTTGGCTCTGTAACCTCTACAACTCGCTATGTGCTCTGTATACTCTATCTCTCTATGTTTTTCTCAATTTCACAGTAGCGTTCTCGATCCCGCGTATTGGCTTATATAGGAATCGTGTGAATCTTCTCGGAGACGTTACCCAAATTGTGTTTTAATTGAACTAGTGCTTTCCGCATACTTTCCATCGAATTCCCTTATCGTCACCAGTTGACGTGATTAATGCGACGTCCCGTCAATCATTCTTGTCATTTAAGTTTGATAGTCGTCATTCGTTGGCGGTTATTTTTCATACCAGCCATTCCCATTGTTTCCCGCCTTTTAGTGATCGTTGGTCCTTTCTCCGTTGTGTTAGCGTTTCTGGGTGCGTATGCTCATTCTCTTTTCTACGTGCTACACCTATGTTGCTATCTTTTGATTTCCGGCATTGTATCCCCTCTATTTTTTTTGGTTTTTTTTTTTATGTGCCACGAGGTCGACTATCCCTATATAGCTTAAGGCAACTCCCATTAATCATCCCTCTAAGTTATGTTCCTCCTAAATCCTTCAATTGTATAGTTGCCCCATCTATGACAGTCTTTACTTCGTATGTTCCTAACTAATGCATTATGAGTTTTCCTAGGTGCTGAAGGGATTTATTGTCATACACCAAGACTAAGTCTCCTTCCTTGAAATATTTCCTCTTGATATGTCTGTCATGCCAAGATTTTTCCCTCTCTTTCTGTACTTCTTGGTGAAACCCTGCTAGAATCATGTCTTCCTCCATGATCATCAGTTGATTTATCCTTTCTTGTACTGTGCCTCATTCTGTCATGTTTTTAATTGTTGCTATGCGTAGACTAGGTACCAAAAATTCTAATGGCACCACTTCTTCTTGTCCATACACCAATCTAAATGGTGTTTGTCCTGTCAATTTTTTCATGTGGTCATGTACGCCCATAGTATTGTTGGTATATTTAAGTCCCAATCATCGTTATTAATGTTGCAGATATTCGTCAGTGCATTTTCAAGGATTTTTTTAAAGGCTTCCAATGTTCCATTTGCTTGAGGATGATATGGTGTACACTTTTGATGATAAACTTCAAACTCCTCAGTCATAGCCTTAATTGTGTTTTTGATGAAGTGAGTGCCTTGGTCACTCATCAAAATCCTTGGGTAGCCAAATCTAGTGATCACTTTCTCAAACAAGAAGTGTGATGTTGTCTCTGCGCTGCAATATTTTACTGGTGTTTCTTCTGCCCATCTTGTCAGGTATTCTATCGCAATGATAATGTACCTCGCTCCCGACCTTTTTGTTGGTGGGTTAATTGGTCCCACAAAATTCATTTCCAATTTGTCAAATACATGCAAGGTTACTTGTGGTCTCAAGGGAATATCTTCCCTTCTATTTGGTTTTCCAACCCTCTGACATACATCGCATTTCTAGCAATAGCCCTTTGAGTCTTTGTGAATGGTCGTCCACCATAGTCCTGCGCGCAATACCTTCTGCACAGTAGATTTTCCTGCATAATGTCCTCCTACTATTCCCTCATGGTCTTCTGCTAAAATCCTTGGTATTTCATGTTCTATCACACATATTCTCAAGATGCTATCTACACCCATTTTGTATAAGTGTCCTGCAATCAATTGATAGTTTGCAGCCCTGACTACTAGGTTTTTCTTCTGCACAGTGTTGAATTCATGTGCGTAGTCCCTGTGCTCAAGTACTAGATGATATCTGTAAAGTATTCATCAGCTATCTAGACTGAAAATAGTTGTGCGTCGGGAAATTTTTCCTCTATATTTGTAGGTTCCTCAACAGGTGATCAAGTCCTACGTTCAACTTTCATGTTTTGAATATCACTTCAAAGTCAAATTCCTGGAACAACAATAACCATCTACAAATTATCCCCCCCAACACTGGCTTGTTGATGAGGTATTTGAGCATTGAATGGTCTGTGAACATCTTGAAATGTTTCCCCAATAAATAATGCCTGAATTTCTGCAGCGTGTAGACCATAGCTAAGCCTTCCCTCTATGTGGTGTTGTAGTTATGTTCCAATTCTGACAGTGTTCTGCTAGTGAATTCTATAGGACAATCCAATTCTCCTACTCCTGGCTGCGCCAAAATAGCTCTGAGTGCTATGGTTGATGCATCTACATGTACATGGAATGTATTTTCCCACTCAGGGAATACTAGTATTGGTGTGGTTACCATCTTCTCTTTCAAGGTGTCCAATCAGTGTTGGCAATCCTCATTCCACTAAAACTTGTTGTCTTTTCCTAGAAATTTCTCCATTGGCATGGTGATCTGTGCTTACCCCTTTATAAATTTCCCGTAGTATCCTATATGTCCTAATATCGCTCTCAATTGGCGGACTATTTTTGGTGGTGGTAGGTTAACAATTACAACAATCTTAGCAAGATCTACTAGAAATCCTTGTTTGCATATTATATGGCCCAATAGTATCCCAAAAGGTGTTCTGAAGATGCACTTTTTGATATTTAACGATATCTAACACTACCTGCATATTTATAACATCATCTGCAAGACCTCTACATGGTCTTTCAACATACTATAGATTGTCCAATCGTCTAGATATACCTCTAGAAACTGGTGGATAAACTCTTTGAATGTAGTTATGACTACTCTAGAGAATATTGTTGGTGCATTATTCAATCCAAATGGCATGACTGTATACTGGTAGGATCCCCATTCTTTGGAAAAAGTGGTCTTGTATCTGTCTTCTAGTGCTATCTTGATTTGATGGTATCCTGAGAATCCGTCGGTGAATGAATAAGCTTCTTGTTCTCCTACATTCTCCAAGACTTCATCTATGAATGGAGTAGGGAATGAGTCATGTAAACACGCATCATTCAACTTCCTCAAGTCGACACATATCCTTATCCCTCCTTGTTTATTCCCCTGAACTACCATCTAGCTTACCCATTCGGATTCCTCTACAGGTTCTATGATTCCAGCCTCCAACATCCTATCGATCTCGGCTTTGACTTTTTTCTTATATATCGGGCTTAGTCTGTATGGTCATTGTCTGATCGGTCTTGCCTCAGCTCTGAGCGGTATCTTCATTTCGCCTAGCTCTTCTGCTATTCCTTTCATTTATGTGAAAATTGTTGGGAACATGTCATTGTACTCATGCAGTAACTCTGTTATACTTCCCATTGTTTGTTCATCCCAATAGTCTCCAATGCTGGCCATTTTGAGATTCTCAATTGTCTCGATATTGACGTTCTTCACCTTGATCGCCACAACAATTACTTTTGATTCTAGAGGTGGACCTTCCACTTCTCTCTCTCCTTCAACTTCCTCAATCTAAATATCACGCGGGTCATCTTCATCTGGTGCTTCTTCCTACACGTGGTAGCATGACAATAGTTCTTTCACTGTCTATTTGTTTTTTTTGTTGTTCTTCTGTCATGAGTTCAACTTCGGGTTCCTTAATGAATATCACCCCTCTAATTTTTTTAAGTGTTGCATCTATGTTGGGGTTCTCATGCTCAAATGAGAAAGTGACTGTAAAGTTTTGTTGTAATATTGTTCAGCTCGTAGTTCCTGTTGTTCCTGAGTCTGTACTAAGGCTTAAAGTACAGCATCAAGGCATCCGAAAGTATATAAAAGATGAATACGAGAAATAAATCACCTTCGGTATGGGAAACTAATGAGGATTTCTACGTTCTTGTTGTATAGCTTCCAACTGCTCCTGGGTAGTAATGTCTTGTTCAATGGTTGCCCATGAGCGTTCCAATTCCTCCCGAGTGTTCGCAGTTTTAAGAATTGTATCGAAAAGATTTAAAGCGATATGATTTTGATTAGAGAGTCTGGGTTGAATATTAGGTTGAGTAGCTACAAGGATAGTCATTGAGAAACATCACCAGTAAGGAATGGTTTAAAGAGAGATTTTAACGTTGTTTCAATTTGTTCTTCAGAAATAGAAATTTTGACTTTAAGAATGAAATAGAGAAGCAAACAGAAGGCCCTTTCCCGTAATAGTATTTCTTTTAATAGAAAGACGAATATGACAGAAAAACATTAAGCTGCAGATACGTAAAGTTCCTGTTAATAGAAAACTCACATATATACCGAAGAAAATATTAGTATAGAAATAATCGATACAGTGTAAATGATCATATAATCCTGCAAATGTAAATTGGTCTTACACCCGTTGATAGCTGGTGCAGAGGAAAGACAATAACCAATTACAGAAAGGTGAAATTCCTTCGCTATGGTAGTGGTCGTACTAAAGCATAGCGCTACACATCGATTATGAGAAGTAGAGAAAAATGAAATACGAAACATAAAGAAAAACAAACTTGTAATACAGTCGGGACGGGGTCGAGAATCCTCAAATTTTGCTTGTATTAACTTCTTAATGCCAAAACTCAATTTACAAATCAGTACCAAAAAGTCCAACCTTTGGTTCTTCTTTTGGTGATCTATTTATACAAATTTTCCCTCTCATACTCTATTTTCAAAAAGTGTCAGGTGCTTCCTTTACATGACTCGGTGCATATGATACATCTATCCGTAAAACTGGATATAAGTTGTGACAGTTCCGTTTGGCAGCTGTTAGGAGCGAAATCACTCCATCTCTTCGACTCTGTTTTCAAGAAGGGCCAGGTGCTTGTTTTTGCATAGACTCGGTGCATATTTTACATCTGTCCACGAATTGGGATACAAGTTGTGACGGCTCTGCTTGACAAATGGCTTCGGAAAAATAGCACTCTCGGGCTAATTGTGGAAGTTTATTACCCATATGTGCATTAACAATATCAAGGGCGTCGAGTTGTGTGCTGGGTTGAATCAGATGTTCATCAATTTGAGCTATGTATACCTTGTCCATCTTAGAGATCTCTGCCAAATTTCTCTCATTTTTCTCCTTCATGTTGAGGGAGATCCGCTCTATATTCATCTGCCTTAGCGTCTCTGTGTCACCTCCACTCTCCATCCCTAACAGTTCACCATTCATGACTTTGAAAGTTTCTTCTAGCGAATTTGTCACTTTTTGAGCCTGCTCCTTGCTTAAAGTAATATCATGCTCCCAATTCTTTAACAAAATATTACCCCTAGTCTGTTCGGTAATGGTGAGCCCGGGGGTCCCTGCTGAAAGTCTGTTGTTGGTGGCTATCACTGCTTCTTGGAAGGCGATCCGAGCAGCCTCTGCGTTTCTTTCCTTGACAATCAGATTCTCAGAAATCTGGTGCATAAACAGGCAATCTTCTCGAAACTCCCCTACTTTGTTTAGCAGACTCTGTTGAGCAGAAGAGATCCTTCTCTAAATTTCGATTGCTCGGGATTTAACAATTTCGATGTCGATCACCTTGCTTTCTGCGACCTCTAACTGAGCCTGTAACTGTGTGATCGTATCCCTCTGCTGACCCGACTGCACTCGACCCTCTCGGATCACTGAGTTTGCTTGTTCCAGCTTGGTTTTGAGGACTTCGATTTCTTTCTTATCGGTCAATTTGGCCAGCTATATTGCTCCATTCGCTTGACTCTTAGCGTCTTCCACAGCCGAAGCTATTCTGGCTTCAAGAGTCTTGATCAGGCGATTCTTTGCTTTGAGCTGATTTTTCAATGCCCCGACCGAGAATTGATTTGTCGTCGCATACGCTCCTAGCATCCCTGCAATCTCCGTGGCAAATTCATATTTCCTTTTGTTCATCCCATCAGTCATTACTTTGAACCTTTTGACAGTTGATCCTTCCTCCCGGGAGAATTCCCTTTTCACAACTGCCTTTCTCTTTTTGTCGAAGAAAAATTCATTGGGAGGAAGTTCTTCCGCTCTGACTGGTCTTAGTTCTTCGCCGAAAATCCATCCCTCGCTAACATCACCCTATGCCGACTGCAAGGGTGTGACAGAGGTGATGGGTTCCCCAATTTGCTTTGCCGCCTTTCCTGGTGTGTTGAGTGAGCCTTGCTCCTTCGGAGGATCAGAAGCCTTCACCTCTGTCTCCGGTTTCTGGGCCTCTGGCGAGTCTGTGTTTTTTACTTCCACCTCTGGACTATGTTCCTTGGGTGGGTCAGTAGTCCCTCCTTCTGTTTCGGGATTCTTTTCCTGCTCAAGACTCTTTTCATGTTCGGGATTCTTCTGTTGTTCAGGACTCTTTTCCTGTTCGGGATTCTTCTGTTGTTCGGGATTCTTCTGCTGTTCAGAACTCTTTTCCTGTTTGGGATTCTTCTCCTGCTGTCCTTCCTGACGTTTTTCGGTGTTAGAAGTTTGGCCCTCAGAGCTTTCAGCCTCCTTCTCTTTATCCTTGGAAAGTCCCAAACCTCCTAGCACCATGGGGAGACATCTTTTCCTATGCTCCTGAAATTTTAAAACAGATGCCCTGTCTTCGGGTGCTAGAGACCTGATTCAAAATTGCACTTCCGTATAGGACCTCGCCCCTTGGAAAAAATCATCCGAGGGTGAGCATTCGTGTTCAAAATTCTTTAATCCACAATTTCCCAAATGGGTGCTTACAACCCTCTGAGGATCATGCTTTTTGTACTCAATAGAGACTAGGCTCAAGTCTTCTAAGGTTGCAGCCTCAGCCTTAGCATGTCCGAAATCTAATAAGGAATAGGAATTAAGCCGAATAGGGAAAAACGGCCATACCTTCTTTGATGACGCTTTGATCTCTTTACTCACTCCGCCAATCACTGTTTGTTGAGCAATCTCTCGACAGGCCAGCTTGTCGGGGATGAACAGTGGTAGCGCTAGAGGAGGAACAGCAGCTCCGAAAACTCTAAAATAGGAGAATTCTTCTTCTACGTACCAGTCCGCGATACTGCTTAGATTCACAGGAATGCTATCCGAGATGCGGGGTGGCGAAAGACCAAAAATGGCGATGTGCAGGGGCACCATCACCCAGTTGAAAATCTCATAAATAAATTTATTTGTGTTATTTTCCCACAGCTTGTTGTGGTACTCATGCATAGTTTTTTCTTCGGTTGGACTCCAAGCCCAATTCATCAAAGGAAAAGGTGTCATCGAGCATATTGCGTCCATGATGTACGCGGACATAAAGAATCCAGATGGTCTCCCGGCTGCTTTTTTCTCCTGGTACTTTGTGACTCTGTTGAACAAACTGTCGGAGAGCATCTTAGCCCAATTAAATGAGCAACCTTCCGCTACCCGAGAGATGAGAGGTACCCACTGAATGTAGAAATGGGCGGTATCTTCCCATCTGAAAAGTCGAAAAGTCATCATCGCCACATACATATACTGTGGCTCCAATGAAGAAATTGAATACACACCTTTGTCATTCGCTCTGAATATTGCGGAACGCGAGACCCACTCTTTAATCAAACTAGGCATGGTTTTATCATATTCCTCGCATTCCTTCTTTTTGAATTCCTCCAGGAATTCTTTGCCATATGTATATTCAAAAGTTGTTGGGAGCTTATACATAGATTGGATATGCTCTGGTCTGAATGTCCCGACTGTGTTCCGTCGGTCATTTATGATAGTTCTAGTGGATAGGTCGACGTGATCCAATGCCCATCGGATCATGTCGTAGTATGGGAGAAACCGAGGTCTGGTTGCAACAAGGTGCATCCCCGATTGAACAATTGTCTTATATTTAGTGTTCATATCATCCTTTTCAAATTCATTATCATCGGAGTCTGAGTAGTTAACCAACTTGGTTTGCAGAATGTCTGAAACAAACGACCAGGTGGGTACTGAGCCGCCAGTCTGAGGCGAAGTATCTGAGATGTTTTTTGGACCTTGCGCTGCAACCTCAACATTCGCTTTCGCTGCTCTCCTTGGAGCAATGGCTGACGCTTACTTTTTCGCTCTTCTGCAATAGACCTGTGTATATATGCGGAAATGATTTCCCTCGGAAAAAGGTAAGCTCTGTGCGCTTATGAGAAATGTTAAAAATAGAATGAAACTCTCGTATATATTTGAAAATCCTGTACCTTTGAAATAAGTTTGTCAAATCTTAAATAAAACCAAATTTATTTTAAAAATCTGATCTGATTTATTCATGGATTTTACCCTAATTCTTCATTAATGCCATCAATGTTCGACGGCTTGACAGGGAGTCGGGGTATGGAGAGCAGCAGGTGCTTTGGGAAATGTGCAAACCTCGATGCGCGGGACAGGATGTATTTTGTTTTATTTTTTTTAAATTTCAAATTTAGCAATGTTAACCATTTTCTCACTTATCGCTGTATCGTGGACTTCCTTCCAACAATTTGAATCTCCAACTCGCGAGACTGCGAGGGCCGATTTGGATTTGATTAATAGTAATCATGATTTGGAGAGTCATTAATTGTACAATTAATCTATTCGCCATATCGCGATTTCGGGAATTCGAGGACAAACTTTTGGGAGAATGATATGTCGAGTCGCGATATCGCGATGTGGCGATAATTAAGGCTTTGAATTAAGAGAAGGAAATCCTAGATTAAGCAATTACTTAATCTCGCTATAGTTATGTCGCAACTTCGTGAATCGGAGTTTTGGGCACCTTAACTCGATGAAAGGAAGTGCTGAGTGACGATGTGCCGAGAACCAAGTTTAACCATGGTTAGTTTTTTACCTTTGGTCCTTAACCAAGGTTATTACAAAATTTATCGCGTTCTCGGCTCTCGGGGCTGGAAAAACAAAAAACTTAGGTTCGATGGATGCCGAGGCGCGAATTCCCGAATACGCATACTCATGAGTTTAAAATTTTTACCCTAGTTAATGTCTTGGACGAAATTTAGAACCGAGTTCGCATTTTCGCGACTCGGGACTTGTAAATTCAATAAATAAAGTGCCCGACTTGCGAGACCCCGAAATAAAGAAAAAACAACAAACATACTTGCGAAAAGTAGACCTTTTTTGAAAGTGACAAAGCATTGTTATTCATGGGACTGGATTTCAGAGCTTTATGATTTCGGAAGGAAAAGAAAAGCAACTATAGATCTCAAGTATCAAAAATTGAAAATTGAGCGAGGTGAAAAACAAGGGCGGCTTCAACAGTTCCTCTGCGCAATTCCTGGTTTGCATACTAGTTTGTTGGGATACCTTCTAATGTGTGAACAAAATGATGAGTCCATTCCTTTGGTGGTTTCATCCTCCATCGCGTTCTTCACTTCTCCAAGTGTTTTGTTGGTTCTCCCTGTCCATCATATTTCTCTATTTGTTTGCTTCCTTGTTCTGAGCCAAACCTAATGCACAGTAACCACTTACATTGATACCAGTCTTTCACTATTTCTTTATGTACACCCCACCATCTTGCAGGTGTTGCCTTGAGTGCTATATCCAGGGATAAGAGTCTCTAATTTTATAACACTTCATCTTCGTACTGTGTTAAGAATGCTTCTAGGTCATTCACCCCATGGAAGCTGAGAGGTTCCCTTATCTCCGTACCTACCCATCTTATTGTGCGTTCTATTATTGCACATCTTCTTATGGAGACTTCGTGTAACCTTTGCTGCCAATTTTATAAACCCGTATATAAGTCTAACGCACATGAGGTGATGCTTCTCCAACTGAGTACTCCATCTGCAGCCGGGTTTACATAGTATTCTTCTCGGGCAATTGTTTTGTACGACTGGTTAATTTCCTCCAGGTCTAAGAACATTGGTTCTACAAACCTTTCCCCTTCTTATGGGACCAATGGCGCAATGACTTTGTATTCTCTTTAATCAAAGGTCTTCTTCCACGTCTTTAAGTTTATTATGGCCTGGTTATCAAATGCCCAATCCAAGCCAAGCAATGACAAATAAGGTTTTGTGCCATCCACTATCTCTATTACTTCGAATTTGGCTTTAGTTTGCACTCCATCTAGGTCTATTGTTACCCCTTTCAGTCTCCCAATCGATAGAACTCGTTGTTGATTTGATAGTTTCAGATCAACAGGTGAATATCCTAATGTGGTTTCTCCCATACATTGCCATGTCTTCTTGGGTAATACATTAACTTCAGATCCTAAATCCAGTATAATGTCTCCCATGTTGAAATCTGCAATGTTGGCGTTCATCCTGAATTCCCTACTTGTTCTCGTCCTTGTATGTAGGTGAATGACTATGTTTTGTTCTATCTTTCCTTCTGCCTCTATGCTACATCTTTCTAGCATATTTTTTAATATTCTAACAGATGATGGATCATTTAGTAGTTTTACACATGATTGAAAAAATCCTTTAATCATACTTACTTGTCCCAGAGGATGTGTTTCTTTGGTGTGATCCAATGATGGAGGCATCATGTACTCTGGTACTTCCTTATTATACTAAGAAGTTGATGTACATGCAGTGTTTGGCTTCAGGAATTCTTGTCTGGCTTGCTTGAATATCTCTTTTTCATTTTGCGCATTGAACTGCTTCCTTGGTTCGACATTCTTCTTCACCCATTGGTGTTGTGTTGGTTCTTGTTTGACTGTGTCGTTTCCTATTTTAGCTCATCCCCATGTAACTATGTTGATGTTTCTTCCTTCATCCCTCGCTTCTGCTGAAATCCACTGAACATTCTAATTGTTATGATTTATCTTCTCCTGGATCTTCCCTAATAGTGTTGTACATTTTTTCGTGTCATGATCTGATGCGCGACAATACATACAGGTTGCTAGTAGAAGTGGACATTATCTTGCATAGTGTCCTGGTTGTTGACAATTGTGACATACCATTGGTCATATTCCTCTTCCAAAGGATCCTCTTTCTCTACCTCCCCCTTTGTAGCCATCTCGATCCCCTCGGGGTGAGTTATATTGAGGCACCTGGTTATATTGTGCAGTATTATAGTGTGGTTGCGCAGTATTGTACTGCGGTTGCGCAGTGTTGTCTTATTGTTGCACAGTGTTATATTGATGATGCACATTGTTGTATGGGTTTGGTACTTGGTTAAACTAAGGCGCGGCTTGTTCGATCATCATTTATGCCTGCACCCTGTATGCATATGATGTTCTTTCCCTCATCAATTCCAAGGTTCTACAATCTTTGTCATCATGGCCTACTAATTTGCAAAAGTTGCAATACGAGCTCTTCGATACTGTCTAGTACTTCTGCATCAATGGGAAGTGGTATGGATTGTGACCCTTTTTCTTATAGATCTCGCACCATATTCCTCCTGTTGGTAATGGATTTGGCATTCCTATTGCCATGTACTGCGCGAATGTTGGACATTCGTTCTTATGGTGTCCTTTTGTCTTACATGTGGTACACCAAACGACTTCTCTTTTTTCCTCACTCTTATTCTATTTTAGTTGGAATGTTAATTTCCTTAGATCCTCCTTGAGCTCCTCTATGGCTGGATCTGTCTTATGATATTGGTTCTCTTCCAGTTGTAGGGATTCTGTTAGAGCCTTGGCCTGTGTCTGAAACGTTTTTTGTCGCAGTGGATATTTCAAGTGTGGTAACAGTGAATTGACGAACATATGCCTATGTTGCATATCTGTCATGACATATTTTAGCTTTCCCTTCAACCATTTTAATCTCTGGTCAATCTCCCATATAGATTCTCTGAGTTTATGTCTAATCTCTATCATCTTGTTCATGTATTGATCCTCTGAACTAGGCTTCTGGAATTCATTTATCAACAGCTTTTTGATATCTCCAATCGTTTCGGTTGTCCCTAGTGGATTGTTTGCAGCTAAACTCATATACCAATCTAGTGTGTGATCTCTTAGCATGATAGCTAACTATGCAAGTTTAGTGTCCTCATCTCCCAAATCTTTTCACAAATAAACAGGTTCTTCTTTGGGTCCTCTGACACTTCTCCTTTAAATTCTGGTAACCTGATGGTGGGATCATGTCCTTCCATCCTGAATGTTGAACTACTACCTCCGCGCAGTGTAGATACTTGACTAATGCTTCCTGAACTGGCTCCTCAGTTGTTTTTCCTTTTGTATATGTACTTCCTTTTGTCTTCCTTCTCCTGAAAGTCGATTGTCTAAATGGTGGTGTTCTTCTTAGTGTATTAGTCGCACATGGGTTTATGGGTTCCACACTGACACTAACATGCATAGGATTATTTCCTTCTATTCCTGCTCTTGGACCTCTTGTATTCCTCTCATATGTAGCACGCAGGATTTCCTCAATCTGTTCCACAACCTAGAGATCCTCTACCTCCTCCTCATCACTCACCAAGCCTTCCCTTGAAACTACGACTCTCTTCTTGGTGTTCACCTTATATTGGTAGGGTACTCCACTGCGCGTCTTTCCAGTTTTCGCCATGATCCGCTTGATATGGTCTTCGTCCATAATAATTGGGTCCAAGGCCTTCTCCTTCTTTCCGTTACCCCCTTCTCCTTCCATTTCTCCTTCTCATGTCAGTGCTTCCCCCCTTCCCCTTGCATGTAGGGAAGTTTAGTTGTTTGAATCCATTGTTATTACACTTTTGTTATATAATAATATCTTAATGGAATTATATAGAGATCTGATGTACCTACCTCGAGGTTCCTTAAAGAATTATTGTTCAGCTTCGTTCTATGACTTCGATGTATCTATTGCAAATTTTGTGATAAATCCAGCCACAATGTTGTCTAACCATAATTCTACTACGCACATAAAATTATTATCAACTTGTTGTAACTGCGTTATCTCTTCAGGATTCCACTCTAGTTGCCTGATCTGATTTGTAGTATGGTTTTCTTTCAACATTTTTATGCACTCCTGCAATATGTGCGGGAAATCACAAAAAAATACTTCATGCAAGTCGGTGAATATGTACTTGTCCAGATATTTGTGCGGTGTCAACTTTGGGTTTATGTTATCCTTATGCGCAAACTCCAGCTCCTTTTTTTTCAACCAACTCTCTATCTCTTCCTTCATGGGATTTCACGGTATCAACATCCCCTTTTATATTCTCAATCTCTCACTTTTTTGTCGTCCAATCCAACATTCTTTTGACGCCTCTTCAGCAGATCTCATATGCTCAATCCCATTTTCTTCCAATCAATCGACAATTGAACCATTTGTTGGTTTAATTATCTCTTCTTCTATTGGTCTTGAGGATTCTTTATGGGGTATTCTAATTCTAATCGACCATCAAAGATTGACCCTAGTTCAGAACTAAAAATCTTCCCAACAAAAGCCTTGTAAAACTATCGGCCCCTCTGGTAAACTAGAAGGAAACACAACACACAGAGTGTACTACGTAGTCTCACCCGAGATATCTCTATGGGTGGATACAATACTCAGGTGTTTGCAACCTGAGACTGAGCGATATCTATGGTTGTGCATCATAAACTTTATCCATTCAATCTAACATCTAGTTATAACATTCATTCTATGCATGCATGTGGAATACTAGATCTATTTAGTTACTTCGTTCATCTAACATTCATCAATTACTCGGACATAAATATGTATACATTCATTCACATAATGCAATGCTACCATGTTTCACCCCCTCCTGGGCTACATCCATGAAGATTTAGCTCTCAAGCTTCTTATTAGGGTTTAGAAATATATCACGTTACGCGTGTTTACATTCTTGGATCTCACTCTCCTTAATAGGCTCCTCGATCCCTGCGAGGCTAACTAGATCACACCAGGCTCCTCAACCTGGTATCTAACCCTCGGGATCAAGTCACTCCCTACTTCCCTAGATTACCATCTTAATGACTCTTACAGTTCTTACATTTCTCTCTCTCTCTCTCTCCCTTTGTCTTCCCTATTGCCACCCCCCCCCCCTTTGTCACCTAAGAACTACTTATTTATATCCTCGGCTCACCAACCATTACAATGCATTACAAACAACCTAACCCTAGAGTCGTTAGGTATTACTTGCATGAGTGCTTCGCCTTCTTCTCTTACATGTGCTTCTTTTCCTTCCAGCTATATTTTTCCTCTTGCATGCTTCTCCTCCAAAAACAGTATTTCTTTCTGACTAGGCCTGCATCCAACACTTGGCAATAAAAAAAGGGAAGATTCCATCAAACTTATCTAAAATGTGTTATGAATCTATTAAAAGTTAAGGGGGTTATTCAAGGAAAGAGTATTAGGATCACTATTTGTTCATACAATGAAAAAATCACATTAACATCAACTTGGAAAATCAATTATTAGCTCAAAACCCAAGTATAATTGAAAAGAAAAACACTTTTGACTAGAAGAAATATGAAATTAGGGACTTACCATTAGAAAATGATTATTATAAATTCACATACCAATTCAATGTTAAAACTATATATCTAAATGAATTTGACATAATTATAGGTTCAAAATAGATGGAAAGATGGTACTTTCATCTAAAACATGAAAGAAAGAAAAAATGACATTTTGCTACAAGAGTAAAAATATAATATTGCACGGTCTGGAGGTGTAGATCAGTTGGTGATAGAGTGTATTATTGAGTAAATCCTTGTTATGTAGTTGGTTCGAACCTTGCAAATCCATGTGTATCATGCATGAGACCACAAGGGTACGCTTAGAGGTTATAGTGGTAGCAATTGGAATCGACCTTGTGTCACGTATGTACAAGCCCACCTAGTTCTTGATTCTGCTAGATACAAAAAAAAAATATAACATTGCAAGACTTTACAATGAATTCATGCTTAGAAGCTCCCTCGTCAGAAGACCTTAAATATGTATCAAAGGTTATCCTTCAAGATAGCGAGGAGTCAATACAAAATGTGCAAAAAAATATTGAAAAAATTATCACTGACAAAAACGAAGAAATTTATTTCCTTAAGAATCATAGCCAAAGCTTGATTACATAGATTAAGAAGTTAAAAGGTGAAAAGAAGTTGCAACAAGAAATGTTGGAGCAACTTACCAACAAGGAATCAATGACCTATTAAAAATAATGACCAACCCTATTGAAATAGAGAGGTCATCAACTGTAAAAATCTACACCTCGAAGAAAGGAAGCAATACAAATCCAATCAACACCAAAAATCAGAAATATGTTCATATTGAAATCTTATCAACCAATAAATCACCAAAAGCATCAAAAGGGAAATGTTTCAAAAAAAAGACACGAGATACAAGGATGTCTTATTTTCATCTTAATTATAAATATCATCAACAAACTAATCAATATGAAATCAATATGAGAAAATAAGTGAAGATCATATTATGATGAAGAGAAGCTCAGGTGTGGAATCTTGTCATTTCTCAAATCGTTGAAGTTGTCACCACACAGTTCTATAGAGAATTTAATTAGGGTGTCTGGCCCTTTCACAATAAGATAGTTTTTCTCAATTCTTTATAACTTATCATCTCATATTGTCAACCATCACAGCCGAAGGAATAGAGAATCGTGAAGAGGCATTACAAGTCAAAACAAAGATAAAATGTTTCCCATAAAATGCTTTGATGATGAAGCATATTGAAGGGATAGGCAATGTAATGAACACACACACACAAATGAAGTAATGCATCCTAACTAAGAGACATGTTCTAACCAATAGGAATGACCTATCTACCATCGTGACTAATCAATGCTTATAAGTATACTGTCACATGACTTTATATAATACATTCTATCATATCTATCTTATTATTTATTCAATTATTAATTTTTTTCTATATGGATTTCAAGTATCTTTCAGTTTTATGTTGGATATTCTTCAAAAAATGAACTATTGAATGAAATGAACAATAGTGCATTTACCAAGGAATATCCAACATAAGAACTATAAAATTTTGAAATCCATATCGTAACAAATATATGTTTAATAATGAATAAAATATATGATAGAATGTATTATACATTTCCATGTGACAATATACTTATATGCATTGACTAGTCATGATGGTTGATGGGTTATGCCCTTTGGTTAGGTCATGTCCCTTAGTTAGCATGTGTCACTTCATTTACTATTGTTATTATTATTAATAATTTGAAATTTGTGTGTGTGTGTGTGTGTATGTGTTCCTTACTAGGCCACCAGGAAGGACGTCCACTTTCCTTTGCCAACCAGTATGAGAGAATTAGCATATTGTCAGCAATTTCTATTGTAATATTCCCTTGCCAATCCAATTGAGCAGGGTGTTTCCTAATAAATAATTAGCATGTTAGATAATTAGGCAGTTAATTAATAAAAAGTGAAACAACCCTTTTCAGTTAGAAATAAAAGAAGCAAGACTCTTGTTGTTGTTGTAAACAAAAATCGCCCAATTTGATAAAAAGGGTATCTTCTTGTTGAAATACAATCAATGGTCATTTACTTCTTACTTCCAGTGTTTTTTCTATTTCATTCTCTGTGTATTTTTTTATTGTGCAACATTGTTTTATTTTGTTCCAGTCTACTATGTTGTTTCATTTTCAATTTTTCATATAGAATTGCAGATATAATGGTATCAGAGCCTAGATCCAAGCCAAATTCTGCTCAGCCATGGAATTTCGAAGAGTGGTTGTCCAACAAAAAAAAATCAGAGCCAGACATCCTTCTCAGGATTTCAAGTATGCCCTCCTCAGGGATTCTAGCACGTTCATCTTTCACCATTCTTCACACACCCACTTCAGGGTATCGGGTGCCTTCTTTGTGTGCTTAGGAGTTCATTGAATCTCAGTGTAGCATCTAGTGATAGATCGACATCCTGGTGAATAAAAATTATGTTGTTGTGAAGAGAGTGGTCTACATAAGATTCTGCATCCACTGCCACAAATCCAATTCATGATTTAACGATGGCTCTCTAGGAGTTACTTCGTTTGCAACAATGCAGATCTCCAATGCCTATGCAACTTGATAGATGCTTCCAATTACTGAATTTTGTGGGCCAAATGAATGGAAAGAATGTCGAATCTTCGCTTAGAAGTGTTTCCAAATACTTTTGTACATGTCCTAAGATGACAGAATACATGAAGCTTTAGATTGTTAGTCTGCAACTCGAGGGAACTGCACAGACATGGTGGGAAACTTAGCTGGAGGATTATTCATGGTTCATGGATAGATGCAACCCAGTCAAGACACAGACACCACACATTACGATGTGGGATGTATTTTTCCAGGATCTCAGACAACACTTCTAGCCAACGGGTTATCACCATATGGTTTCATCTCCGACAACTTACTAATCAATATGTCTAGGGATACATCGACATCTTTTGCAAATTGTGCATCGAACTACACATCGGTGACCCCAAAGAGGTATTAGTTATCAAATTCAATTCTGGTTTATTAATGCATCTCCCTCATGAAGTTAATTTGTTTGAGAGTTCTTCCTTGGAAAAGGCCTTTCTTTCGGCCTTGGCCATCGAGCGTAAAGTGGATCCTCGAATCTGCTCACCCCAAGCCAGATATGACCCTTCTACTACTTGCCCTTCTCAGGTTACCCCTAGCACCACATCCACACCTCGAACAATGCCTTGGTGTACCTTCCACAAGACCAACTCGTATGCTTCCCAAATCCCAAGGCAAGTAAGGAAATATTGTCGTAACAAGGGGGTGACCTCTCACTATTACCTTAATAGGAAACCCCTTTTTGTTTAAGAGTATAACAAGATTACCCCAAGGGAGACGTCCCTAGTGACCTAAAGGGTTGATGAAACTAAGAGAAGGATGAAATAATACCCCCCTCTTACTGGTCACTCAAGTCAAAAGGTTTGTTATTTCTTTAAGAGATGAAGCAAAAGTAAAGATGAAGTGTAGTTTCCCAAAACAAGACAACAAAGTAAAAACTATGGCAACTTTCAAGTACAAAATGATGTTAGTTCTTCAATAAGACAATGAGCCTTTAAAATATAAGTTGGCTGATATAAAATTGCATCGATATGAAACTTTACAACAGCAATAAGTATTGTATAACAACTGCAAGAAATATGCCTCGGAATTGCTTAAAAAGACAATGAAAAAGTAGCTTTAACTAGGCAAATGATAATCAATTGTCACAAGCATTTTTTGAAGTGGCTAACTAGAATTAAAGGTCAGTTTTCAGAAAATTTGTTGTAGTTAGATGGCTGTAGCAATATTTTGTAACAGTAGCAAGAATTAATGCCCAGAATTGCAAGAAAATATCATGGAAACTTAGCATTTATCAAGCATATTGTTTAGCAATTGTCACATGCAATTTTTGAGTGAGTTAGATGTGAGTTATGTAGGTCTATGCAGAAAATTAGTGTGGATTAGTATGTTTGTAGCAGTGATTTGCAACAACATCAAGTTAACTAGTGAATTAGTCTAGTTTAGAGTTAGTAGAAGTTAGCAAAAGCTTCAAGGAAGAGAGTTTGAATGTTTGTTTGACCAATAATTCACTAAATCAAGTGGACAAGTGCCTTTTTGGGCTTATGGAGTCAGCAACAACAACAACACAACTTGGAGAAAATAGCAATGATAATACTTGCCAAAGGAAAAGAGGTAGATGCAAGAGGTGTGGGCACTTCAAGGCCTCAAACATCCAAATCTTGAAGACAAATTCACTAGAGAGTAAGCACTTTTAGGCCCTAGTGAACCTTCCTTCCTTATAATATTGAAAACATATTATGCAATAAGAAATGAGAATGAAGCTACTAGAGTGCTAGCACTTTAGGGCTCTAGTAGTCACTTCTAAACAAGGTGTACTCGAGAAATTTAAACAAGTAGAAAAGCTAGAGAGAGAAAGAAGCACCTTATGTTTCTCTCCTAGGGTTTAAGCAAGCAATTTCAAAATCTTTAACATGAATTGAGTAAAATTTACCACAAGCATTTATTACATGAACAAATTGCATATTTTCTACTTACTTCACCAAGAATAATCAAGGCAAACCCTAGTTGAAGATCTTCCACCATGAAAAATAGCCAAGATACACCATAAAAACCTCTCCAAGAAGATGTGCACTAGTTATTTCAGCCAATATCCCTTAAAGAGGGCACAAATTTCAGTCCACACTTGTTGTGTGATGAGTTATGATGAAAAAATGAGAGTACTTTATCTCTATTTTTACAAAACTTTGACCTTTAATTATTTTTAGGTCAAATAAAAGGCCGACCTGGCCAATTTACATTAAAATCCAATTTATACATAAATAAAATTAATTAACATCTAAAAACATCTCCAAGGGTGACGTCATGCCCTTCTAGGGTGATTTTGAGCCCCTAAGGTGGAACGTTGGGCTCAACATGCAGAACGCTTGGCCTCCAAAGGCCCTAGATGATGCCCACGCGTGCCACCTAGCTCACAACTGCCTCCAAAATGTAAAACCTAGCTTTGGATGACATCTAGGGTCATGATGGTGATGTCTTGAGCTCTCAAAGGCCAACATCCATGTGTAAGAGAAAAATCCCCCTGGTTCTAGGTCTGCGAGGGTGTCTCCAAGGGCAATGTCCTTCTTTCTTCCTGGTGCAAATATCTATTGTCTTATTGCCCTTGGTTGGGGTTATAGCATCCATCTATGGGATTTCATCCCCATGAAGGTCCTAGCTAATCATTCCCTCATGTGTACCTGTCCACCGAGAAAGGTCCTGCAGCAACAACAAGTATGTTCTCCATGGGTTCATAAGTCACAATGATCATAACATGTAAATCACATACAATAATTAAGTTACCCAAACATGTGCATCAAACCCCCATTTACCTAGACAAACGCTCAAAGACGTTATGCAATTTGACAAGTTAAGTTTGGAGAAGGTCTCGGGGTGTCCTATTGGGCTAATCCTCCTTAATTTGGGGGTGTTTCCCAGGTGGGAGTCAATCCATGTCATGTAAGTGTGTGAGGTGGCATGGGGTAAGTGTTTGGGCATGGCGTGTAGTGATAATAGGGAAATGTAAGCCTTACCTGTGGGTGCCTTTGTAGAGGGCGAGTTGGCCTCGTCATAGATTCCATTGTTTCCTAGCCCATTTACTACCTTTTACTCTTAGCTTTATTATCTTTTGATCTTTTTCTTTTGTGCTTCAGGGAAGAGTTGAGAGACACTATCCTGGCTTGGTGACCAAAGGTGACAGCGTTATCCACAAACATTTCACAGAGATGAGAAGGTTGGCTCATGATGTGACCCCCTTTCTCTTGGATATGCCACCAAGATCCACTAGCCTGGTTTGGTGACCAAACAAGTGGTAGTGTCATACCGCTACATGCCCATGGTCATAATAGGTCGGCTCGTGATGAGACATCCTATCCACCAACTAGTACCTTGAGTGTTTATTTATCTTGGGGGTTCACTTTTCTTACTAAGAAAAGTTTTTTACTGCTTTCTCAAGAATCCCTGGGTGAAGTATCTCAAAGGTTTCAAAGCCTTTTAACTCTTTCCAGCTACTTTTACCCTCTGATCCTTTAGCCCCTTCTTTCCATAAGGAAAGGTACAACCCTTCCTAGTGTGGCCAATCCCAATGCATGATCAAAGGTAGGGGGATATGAGAGGAATAAATATGGAAAGTGGTAAGTATGGAGGGAACAGAAAATGAACTTTCATAGACCAACCCAATGGAAACCCATAATAAAGGGAGATCAATTTACTAGGGCACCATGTCACCCTTCCGGGTGTGAATAGGTCAAAGAGAATAATTTCCAAGAAAACATTATGAAATGAAGGAGAATCCAATGAAACATATTCAAGTGCTTCAAGAATCATAGTGACATACCATGATACCCAGACTCATTACCTCATGGAGCAAGACTTATTGTTGCTTCGGGAACAGGCTGGTGGGATGGATACTGATATTGTCGATAAATGGGTTGCACTAAAGAAAAGAGGGGCCCTCTAGGGCCATGCTCAAGTAATTTGGCTCTTGGTACTCCATGTCTAGGACCTATGGGCCTCGAGACGTGACCTCCTTAGTTATCCCTAGGGTAGGGGATAACATCTGGCTCCAACTCAGGGACATGTGCTCACCGTAGAATGAAAGAGAACCTCAACATCTCTGGTGGGGCCTGTGCCTGCTAAATCTCAACAAAATTTATTAGTAATCCTTAGGGCGGTGATATCACCCCTTGTTCATATATGATGTAAAAATATAAAGATCATCTCTAATCTAGCATATAATCATGAGCATGCATATATACATAATGGAACAATACAATATGAAAATGAAACTACAACTATACTAATATGAAATGAAATGGTATATACAATGGATGCAAAATTCCTACCTAATCTTACATACCTTTACTTACCTATGGAGTCAAGTCTCTACCCCATGATAGGGTTTGAGGAGGCATCCACTAACTGGTAATGGACGTTTTATTACTTCCACTGTAGAAAAATAGTAGGCATCGGTGACTGACTTCATTCTAATTCTTAAAAGTCCAAGCCAAAACTTTGCATTCCCTTTAACATTGTTAATCTCTCCTTTCTTAGTGTCCCACATCCATACCATAAATCCCTCTTGATAATTTGTTGCTTCAAACTTCATTGTTCCCTATATAAACCTGGTATATTGTCTTGAGGGAGGAGGATGGGATTTAGCTGTAAGAACTTCTTGTTGACTTGGTTTAATCAATATGTCACCATCCCCTTTCTTTACTAACTTGAAAGTTCCAAATTATTTGTCCTTATATTTATCTAAGAGTTGTTGATACTCTTCTTTCTTTATCCATTGTATCTCATCAAAATCTTCCTCTGAAATGAAACGAAAATCCTATGGAGAAAACATAGGAAGGTTTTCCTTAATTGGCCCATGTGTTTCATTGATCTCAGTATCATTGTTAATTTCTTGTACATGGAACTTTTCCATTGGCATATATGGAAGGAATTCAATTGTCTCATTATTCATAGGCACATTGATATAAGTTAGATTCATCTCTAATGTACCACCCAACATTGCAGCAAACTTCCTAGACAACATCATACCTCATACATCAGGGACATCTACCAGCACAATATATGTAATACCCATGTTTCCCCCAACCTGTAAATATAACTATAACTGGCCAAGAGACTATGGAGGAATAAATATGTGTGAATGTTTGATTTGATGAACCTTTGTATAAAAGGGTCAATGTATGAATTTTCTATAATTAATAGAAATTGAATGTGTTGCATAATTGTTGAAAGGGGGGGAGTTTGCAAAGATAGACCATGGATGCTATGAGAGATATGCTGAGGGGAAACCAAGAATGGTTGAGATGACCCTCACCAGACCAGTACCTACTGGGTGTAATTTCTCAACAGTCCTCTAACCCATAAATGAATTACCAGTCAGGCTGGTAGTTGGAAGGCCATCCTCAAGAGTTAATGAGGATATGGGGCAGGGTACCCATCTATAAGGATTTTGGGCCTGACCACGAATTGGTATTCGGACACACGCAACCTTGTTTAGGAAGGCAAGGAAGGAGGTAATTCAAGGGGCGGAGATGGATCTGCAAGATAGCAGAGTAGAGAAAACACTCTCCCGAGAAGAAAAGGGAAGCTTACTTCGACTCTGAAGTTGAGAGGAAAAGCTGAGAAGTAAGCTCATTTTCACTGAAAAAAGACATGGGCAGGGTTTGGCTACAAGATGATAAATGATATTGATGAGTGACTGAGGAAGTACTCGTGTAGACCTCCTTTCTTGGAGTAGAGAAAACCAGTTGCCAATTTCCTATGGGAGGAGGAGAGTAACCTTCGTCCCTGACTGTCTTGGAGCAAGAGAAAGAATCTCTCTCAAACCATCATGGTCTATATCGGGGGTGGTCAGTGGTAAATCCATCAGGAGTGGTTGTGCCTATGGTTGGGAGGAAACAGGCACCCCTTTCAGTAGTTGCTTCAAATTTTCCAATCATGATAAGTATTTTCATACTCTGTGTAATATATTGGATGTGATGATGAAATGTATGGGTTTATGATTAAGTATTTCAGTATTTGAATAGTTATTAGAAATCCTCTTTGATTTCTCTAAACTTTTATATCTATATGATATTTTATTTATATCAATTTAGTTGCTAGAGAGTCATGGGATGTGAGTCCGCAGGAGAGTCGGGGTAGGAGTAACTAAAATGCCTAAGTCTTGTCAATCCTTTGAATTCTCCTTAGCAGGAATGTCAAGTTCGTCTCTGTGGGAGAAGGGAGTTTTCCCTTTAGACT
Organism: Picea engelmannii; assembly: GCA_009831015.1. Classification (NCBI taxonomy): domain Eukaryota; kingdom Viridiplantae; phylum Streptophyta; class Pinopsida; order Pinales; family Pinaceae; genus Picea; species Picea engelmannii. Next base: position 10,523 of record WSFP011285684.1, on the reverse strand, counting down.
ATCCACCCATCTGACTGAGGGATCATGCCCATGTCCTTAACCCCTTTGTTGAAAAATGGATTTGTGCTTAACCCACAAGATTTTCCAAGAGACCCATGTAACTAGGGCATGGGAACCCTGAGCTAATCCAAAAGGGTCTATCTATTTCGGCTTTGGGACTTCGGAACTTATGATTCCAAAACCCTCGAAAATAGTCGAAGGATGAAGTCATGAATTGATAAGGGTCGTCGATCTGGGGATCCAATGTAGATCCCTCTCAATCGTTAGATTGGAATTAGGAAGGGAAGCATTAAGTGTTTTGGCAAAGTCCTACTTTCAGAGAATAGAAGTGGTCTACTGCCGAAAACTCCTGAATTTCGAAGTCGCGGAGTAAACCAGGACCGTTGAAAATGGAGGGACGTGTGTCCACAAATCAACAGTTATCCAAGAGACTGGGTATTCGGCGACATAGGGATGCACGAGTTTCCCTAGAGCTCTGCATACCAAAGTAAATCCTGGTCATAGATTCTAGGTACACATGGTGATAGATCCGATGTGGTCTGGAGGGAAAGATGGGAGATACACATTGAACTCTCGAATGTCAAACTTTCGAAGTGACATGGACCGTCGATATTTGTATCCTTTGGGATCCCTCTCAGTCGTCGATCTAAGAAACCACCCTCGATTACCCAACCGAACAGGAACACGTCATGGAGCAACATGTGGTTCTACTTGTCCACTATCAAAGGTTGTCCATTGAACTAGGACCGTTGGATGAGTGGGGTACGTGGAAAAGGATCTCGTAGTTTGGAGACTTCATACTCCGGAGAAACCTAGCCCAGATTCTACAAAGTGTGAAATCCGCCAAATTCACGAACGCCAAAATAAATCTCAGTCATTGGTAGAATGAGGACACTTGGCGCCAGATTAGAGAGTCTGAAGACTTAGATATTTGCGGATTCGCGATGAGAGGAGTTGGAAATCTCTGAAGCCTAGAGTCGCGAATTAATGGGAGTCATATATCAATGGATCTACGTGGACTCATACTGATCGTGAGATCGAAGGTCTTGGCGGCTATTAGTCCAAGATGACACAGCACCCTGACGTTAATTAAGGTGACATGGACCCAAATTACGCGTACCATGTGTCACCCAGATATGGACGATTCACATACCCCTTATTTATGTTATAGCATGACACATGACACCCCCTATCAAGGAAACTTGGCACCTTTATCCCCTACCGCGTGTCAGCTTCTGGTTTGTGCCCACCCGATCAACGTGGTTGATGACGTGTTCAGGAATCCGATAGTTTGGATAAATTCGAGAGTTTGGAAGATGTGGGGTGTGGTATAATATATGAACATCCAACATAAAATGTCGAACGTCGATAATCAAAGGGCCAAGGCCATGTGGTAATATTTTGGGAGTTCAGGAATTTTTGGCATAGTATGGTAAAACGGATGTTCAATGACGATCATTGATCGGTGAAATGTTGAAAGCGTAGGATGTAGGTCATCGATTTTCGACCGTCGATTTTCGACTGTCGAATGCCGAAAGAAAGGGACGTTCAACTTAATACGTCGAACATCAATCGTCAAATGGCCAAGGCCATGTGGAGAGATTTTGATACTTCGAGGATTGGGGAAAAGGTGTGTTCAGCGTCGAATGATGAAGACCCCAACTAACGATGCCCGGGTAACTTCGGGAAGCAATAACTTGTAGACCAGAGTTGTTATTTTAGTGCTTTGGTGACCGTTAGAAAGCTCATGATGATTAGTAACCATTGAAGGTCCTAGAAATAGGACCTGAGATAGTTAGGGAGAACAAAAATTTGATGCCCCATACCTAGAAAGGGTATTTAGGGGTTGGGAGTGTTACAAATTGGTATCAAAGCATGGAAACAACACTTAGCCAGCTTGGGCTCATGCACGTGTCACATAAAAATATTATTAGAGAACTTATGGGGTAACACCCTACCTTACCCCCTTCTATAAGAAACTTGTTTGAAACTCTACTAAAGAGGGGAATGATACCTTCTACTATTGATAGATGTTTTTGAAGTCTGCACTGTAGGTTAATAATGTTTCCAAATAAAGAACTGACTTCACCTTGCAATAATATGTGTTGTTCATGAATTGGTATATTAGTAACTAATAGAATTTTTTTTATTAAAACTCAAGCAGTCAGTGAACAACAGGAGAACTACAATGTAAAGGATGGTGACACATCAAGAGTTGGGGAAAATCTCCCACAATAGAGAGGAAGAATTGGATGAAAGGAGGGTGGTGGAAACCCCTCCGAATTTGGTCGAAACTGTAAGAAGCCTCATGGCAAAATTACAAAGTTATAAGGCTGACAATGAAAGGTTGATCAAGGAGCAAGAAAAGAAGACATAAATTAATGCAGTCCTACTACAAATTCTATCAGATATACAAAGGAAACTGCAACATGGTCCAGCTTCCAGTCATGTGGACAGGCATCATAGTAAGAAAACTCCAAGCCCACCTAAGATACAGAAGCATGGTCCTGAAAGTGGCCACACCAGGAGGAGCACCTCAAAGAAGGCCCAACATGGAGCCAAGAGACATTCAATGGAAGATTCCTCTAGTGAGGACACTGACAACTCCAAGGAATCTTCTAATGGAAAAACTAGTTCCCATTCTCAAACAAGAGGAAAGAAGAGGAAACATTCCAAGAGTCGTGACCCTGAAGAATTCAAGAAATCCAAACCACCCATCTTCGATGGAGAGATTAAGAAGGGGGAAGAAGCAGAATTTTGGCTACTCGGCTTGAAGAAGTACTTTAGATTCCATGACTACTCTGAAAACTTAAAGGCTCGGACATCCATTTTCAACTTGAATGGGAAATCTTCCATTTGGTGGGAGGACCTTAGGAATGTGAAAGGAGTCCATGAGAAGGACTAGTCATGGAAACAATTTGAGAAATAATTCAAGAAGAAGTACATGTCAGAAAAGTACTTTGATGGAAATACCAAGGAGTTCTATGAATTGAGTTTGATGGGACAAAGACCAAGGACAAAATTGTGTTTGATGATCCAAAGACCTTAGAATATACTATTCAAAAATCAAGGTATTTCTATGAGCAATTCAAGAGTAAGACACAACCCCATGAACAATAGAAGAAGAAAAACAATTCGGGATTCAAGAAGAAGGGGTTTAAACCCTAGATATTTAATAACCCTGGTAAGATCTCTATGATGAGCCTTCCTGCCGAAAGTGTGTATCAGCAAAATTTTCCATCCCAGAGTGGAAATAAACCATTCAGAGCAGCTCCAAGTAAGACTAATAACACCAAGAGAGAAACCTTGAAATGTTGGGGTTGTGGAGAGGAACATTTGTTGAGGGACTATCCGCATAGGCAACAGAAAAATGGGAGGGTATACAACATCCAAGAGGCTACCGCAGTAAATGATGTGGCTAGGATCCTGCCACAAATTTATGCATCCTTGGATAATAAACAAGTTGACCACCAAGCTTCAGTGGTGGAGATGCAAGGTATGATTTTCAACCATCATGTTTCCATTTTAATTGACCTTGGTTCTAATTTGAGTTATGTTTCCCCTCAAACTGTTGAGAAATGGAAAATTGCAACAAGTTAAACATGTTAAATCATGGTTGGTACAACTAGCCACTGAAACCAAAAGAAAAGTAATAGAGGTCATACCAACATGCCAATTTGTTATGAGTGGGTTGCCCACCCAAACAAACCTAAACGTACTTTCTCTAGTATCTTACGACCTATTGATTGGAATGGACTGGTTGGTTGCCCACAAAACAAAGTTGGGTTGTTACAGTAAAACTTTGGAGTGTGAAAATGAAGAAGTAAGAAGGGTAACCCTATAAGGGATTCAAAATCACGTCTCAATGAGACAAATATCAGGCCTCCAAGTGAAAAAGTATTTTAGAAAGGGATGTCCCTTGTATGCAATACAAGTACTAAACTTTGTTGAGAATGAAAAACCCATCCTAGAGAACCATCCCATATTAAGAGAATATAAATATGTATTCCTAGAAAAGGTACCAGGTCTACCTCTAAGAAGGGATATTGACTTTTCAATAGAACTTGTACCAGGAGCAGTGCCAATGTCTAGAACGCCCTATAGAATGAGTACACCAGAGCTAGTTGATCTCAAACTACAGCTGAGGGAGATGTGGGACAAAGGATACATTCGGCCTATTGTGTCTCCATGGGGAGCACCAACCTTGTTTTTTAAAAAGAAATATGGCACACTCAGAATGTGCATATATTATAGACAACTCAATAAGATGACCATCAAGAATAAGTACCCATTTCTAAGGATCGATGACTTGTTTGACCAATTAAGGGGTGCTACCATCTTCTCCAAGATTGACTTGAGGTCTGGCTACCATCACATCTGAATTAAAGATGAAGACATCCTTTAGGACAGGATTTGGTCACTATGAATTTGTGGTGGTGTCATTTCGGCTTACCAATGCACCAACCTATTTTATGTCCTTAATGAATAACATATTCAGAAATTTATTAGATAGGTTTTTGTTGGGTTTCATTGATGATATCCTAATTTATTCCAAGAATAGAGAAGAGCATGAAGAAAAACTCAAGCTAGTACTTGAAGTTCTAAGAGAACATCAACTCTATGCTAAGCTTAGTAAGTGTGATGTTTTCTAGAAACAAGTCCATTACTTAGGCCATGTTATTTATGAGGAAGGAGTGGCAGTTGATCCTAACAAGATTAAATACATCATGGAATGGCCTACCCCAAAGGATGTATCTGATATCAGATCCTTTATGGGCCTGGTAGAATACTATAGGAGATTCATAAAAGGATTCTCCAATATTGGTTTCCCAATCACCTCCCTTCAGAAACAGGGGGTTAAATTCATTTGGACATCAGAATGCAAAGAAATATTTCAAGATCTGAAATACCTTCCAACTAATGCGCCTATAGTGAATATTGTAGACCCAAACAAGGACTTCCTTATGTGTACAGATGCATGTAATGAAGGTCTCGGAGGAGTCCTTATGCAAGAAGGACATGTAATTTGCTACGAATCCAGAAAATTGAATGCGCATGAAGTCTATTATGTGACCCATGATATTGAATTGGTTTCCATAGTGCATGCTTTAAAAATGTGGAGGCATTACCTCTTAGGTATAAGATTTGTACTTATGAAATACCATAGTGGGTTGAGGTATTTGTTTGACCAACCAAAACTCAATGTGAGACAATCTAGGTGGATGGCTCTCGTTACTGAGTTTGATTTTGAAATCAAACTTATCAAAGTAAAGGAGAATAGGGTGGTTGATGCCCTTAGTAGAAGTATGAAAGTATTTCACTTGGCAGTTGTAAGCGCTAGTGAATCAGACATCAAAGAGAGGGTCAAAACTGCACAAGAAACAGATGCATTTTTCAATACCATGACATCATAGCTAAATCAAGAGCCCACAGAGCTGAAGTATGAAGGTTGCCAGATGCTTAATGATGACCTGATGAATTACAAGGGAATATTATATATTCCAAATTGTGACGACTTGAAGAGGTTCATAATGCATGAACTACACAAAATACCATAAATTGGTCATCCTAGATATCAGAAAATGATCACGGCCACTAGGAAACTATTCTATTGGGTCAGATTGAAAAAGGACATAGTTGATTACTTAGCTAAGTGTCTAGAATGTCATCAAGTCAAGGCAGAGCACTGGCACCCAGCAGGGTTGTTGCAGCCCCTACCAATTCCTGAATGGAAATGGGAAACCATCTCCATGGAATTCATCACAGGATTACCAAGATCAACCAAACAGAACGATGTCATCATGGTAGTTGTGGACAAACTGAGAAAGGCTACTCACTTCATACCCATCAAGTCAATTTGCAAGGCAATATATATTTCCAGCATCTTCATGAAATAGATATTCAGACTGCATGGAATTCCTAAGGAAATTATATTTGACAGAGATACATAGTTTACTTCAAACTTTTGGAAATCTTTGTTTGTTGGTTTTGAAAAAAAATTGCTCTTTAGTATAGCCTATCATCCTCAAAATCATGGGAAGACAGAGAGGGTAAACCAAGTATTAGAAGACATGTTGAGGATGCATGTAATGCATCAACCCAAGAAGTGGGAGGACTACCTACCACTGGTATAATTTACCTACAACAATGGCTATCAAGAGTCATTAAAAATGGGCCATTTTTGAAGCCCTTTATGAAAGGAAATTAAACATTCCATTCAACTGGAACAACGCAGTAGACAGAGTTACAATTGGGCCAGATATACTAAAGGAAATGGAACATCAAGTGATTTAGATCACGAAAAATCTGAATATAGCCTAGGATAGGAAAAAGATCTATGCAGACATGAAAAGGACTCCTAGAGAATTCAAAGAAGGGGATCATGTGTATCTATGAGTTAGACCCAGGAAAATATCCTTGAGGATGGGAGCTTGTGCCAAGCTAGCACCTCAGTATTGTGGACCCTTTGAAGTCTTGGATAGAGTGGGACCAGTGGCCTATCAGCTAGCACTTCCTTCCATAGTGAAGGCACATAATGTTTTCCATGTTTCTTTATTAAAGAAGTGTGTACATGATTCTAATCATATTATTGACTGGTCTATGATTCAGGTGGAACCCAAGGGATAATTCCTTCCAGAACCTCAATACATAATAGACAGAAAGGAAACCCCACTTAGGAACAGAACCATTACACGGGTCAAGGTGTAGTGGAAACACTTTGGCCCAAATGAGGCTACATGGGAAATGGAGGATGCCTTGAGACAAGAATATCCATTTTTGTTTACTTTTGTACATACAAATCACATCGGCAGATAAAACGTTGAGGGTGGTGTTCCTTTAAGGGGGAGGGGATTGTAATACCCTTGTTTCCCTCAGCTTGTAAATATAACTATAATTGGCCAAGAGACCATGACAGACTAAATATGTGTGAATGTTTGATTTGATGAACCTTTGTATAAAAGGGTCAATGAATGAATTTTATGTTATTAATATAAATTGAATATGTGTTGCATAACTTCTGAAAGGGGGGGAGTTTTCCAAGATAGACCATGGATTCTATGAGAGAGATGGTGAGGGGAAACCAAGAATGGTTGAGATGACCCTCAACAGACCAGTACCTACTGGGTGTAATTGCTCAATAGTCCTCTGACCCAGAAATGAATTACCAGTCAAGCTGGTAGTTGGAAGGCCATCCTCAAGAGTTAATGAGGAGATGGGGCATGGTACCCATTTGTGAGGCTTCCAAGCCTAACCATGAATTGGGATTCAAACCCATGCAAACTTGTTTAGGAATGCAATAAATGAGCTAGTTCAGGGGATGGAAATAGATCTACAAGATAGCAAAGTAGAGAAAACACTCTCCCGAGAAGAGAAGGAAAGCATACTTCAACTCTAGATATGAGAGGAAAAGTTGAGCAGTAAGATTTTTTTTGCTGAAAGAAGCCATAGGAAGGGTTTGGATACAAGCTAATAAATGAGGTTGACAAGTGAATGAGGATGTACTCGTGCAGACCTCCTTGGTTGGAGTAGAGAAAACCAGTTTCCAATTTCATGTGGGAGGAGGAGAGTAACCTTCATCCCTAATTATCGTTGAGCAAGAGAAAGAATCTCTCTCAGACCATCATGGTCTAGCTTAGGGGTGGCCAGTGGTAAATCCTTCAAGAGTGGTTGTGCCTATGGTTGGGAGGAAACAGGCACCCCTTTCAGCAGTTGTTTCACATTTTCCAGTCCTAATAAGTATTTTCATACTCTGTGTAATATATTGGATGTGATGATGAAGTGTTTGGGTTTATGACTAAGTCTTTCAGTATTTGAACAGTTATTAGAAATGCTATTCATTTTCTGTAAACTATTATATCTATATGATCTTTGATTTACCTCATTTTAGTTGCTAGATAGTCATGGGATGTGATTCTATAGGAGAGTCGGGGTAGGAGTAATTAAAACGCCTAATTCTTGTCAATCCTTTGAATTCGCCTTAGAGGGAATGTCAAGTTCATCTCTGTGGGAGAAGGGTAGTTTCCCTTTAGACTATCCACCCATCTGACCAAGGGCTCATGCCCATGTCCTTAACCCCTTTGCTGAAAAGGGGATTTTTTCTTAACCCACAAGAGTTTCCAAGAGACCCATGTCACTAGACCATGGGAACCTTGCGCTAGTCCAAAAGGGGCTAGCTCTTTCCTCTTCGAGACTTCGAAACTTATGATTCCACAACCCTCGAAAATAGTCGAAGGTCGAAGCCATGAATTGACGAGGGTCATCAATCTAGGGATCCAATGTAGATCCCTCTTAGTCGTTAGATCAAACTTAGGAAGGGAAGCATTAAGTGCTTTGGCGAAGTCCTACTTCGGGAGAATAGGAGTAGTCTACCGTCAAAAACTCCTGAATGTCGGAGTCATGGAGTAAATCGGGGTCATTGAAAATGGAGGGACGTGTGTCCATAGATCAAAGGTTATCCGAGAGTTGAGGTATTCAGCGATACATGGATGCATGAGTTTCCCCAGAGCTCTTCAAACCGGAGTAAATCCTGGCCATAGATGTTAGGTACACGTGGCGATATATCTAGATGGTCCAGAGGGAAAGCCGGGAGATACACGTCGAACTCCTGAATGTTGAACTATATAAGTGATGTGGATCGTCAATATTCAAATCCTTCGGGATCCCTCTCATCCATCGATCCAAGAAACCACCCTCGATTGCCCAATCGATCGGGAACGTGTTGTGGAGCGACATGTGGTCCTACTTGTCCACTATCAAAGTTTTTCCATTGAACTAGGACCATTGGATGAGTGGGTACATGGCAAACAATCACATATTTTGGAGACTTCGTACTATGGAGGAACCTAGCCCAGAGTCTATGAAGTGTGAAATCCGTTGAAGTTGTGAACGCAAAAATAAATCTCGGTCATTGGTAGAATGAGGACACTTGGCGCCATATTAGAGAGTCTGGAGACTTAGCTCTTCGGGGATTTGTGATGAGAGGATTTGGAAAGATATGAATCTTGGAGCCGCGAAGTAATGAAATTCATAGATCTATGGGTCTATGTGGACTCATACTGACCGTGAGATCGAAGGTCTAGGCGGCTATCAGTCCAAGATGATCTGGCACCCTGACATTAGTCAAGGTGACATGGACCCACATTATGCATGCCACGTGTCACCCAAATATGGATGATTCACATACCTCTTATGTGTGTTAGAGCATGAAATGTGCCACCCCCTATCGAGGACACATGTCACACTTGGCCCTCCTCATGTGTCATCTTTTGGTTCGTGCCCACCTGGGATTTTCGATAACTTTGGGAGTTTGAAAGATGTGGGGTGTGGTACAATATAGGAACATGCAACATAAAACGTTGAATGCCGATCTCCAAAGGGCCAAGGCCATGTGGCAAGATTTCAGGAGTTCGGGAGTTTTGGGCATAGTATGGTAAAAGGGATGTTCAACGACAATCGTTGATCGCCGAAACACCGAAAGCATAGGACGTCGGTCGCTGATTTCCAACCATAGAACACCAAAAGAAAGGGATGTTCGATGTAAAATTTTGAATGTCGATCGTTGAATGGGAAAGACCATGTGGCGAGATTTTAGTACTTCGTGGATTAGGGGAAATGTGTGTTCGGTGTCGAACGCCGAAGACCCCAACTAACGACGTCCGGGTAACTTCGAGAGTCCATAACTTGTAGACCAGAGCTCGGATTTTAGTGTGGTGGAAACTATTAGAAAGATCGCAACGAGAAGTAGCCATTGAATGTCCTAGAAATAGGACTTAAGATAGTTAGGGAGAACAAAAATTTGATGCCCCATCCCTAGAAAGGGTATTTAGGGGTCGGGTGTGTTACAAATTGGTATCATATCATGGAAACAACACTTGTCCTGCTTGGGCTCATGAACAAGTCACATAAAAATATTATTAGATAAATTATGGGGTAACACCCTACCTTACCCCCTTATATAATAAACTTGTCTAAACCTCTACTAAAGAGAGGAACAACACCTTCTATTGTTGATAGATGTTTTGTAAATCTACAATGTAAGTTTCTGATGTTTCCAAATAAATAATTGACTTCAGCTTGCAATGATATGTGTTGTTCATGAATTGGTATATTAGTAACTAACAGAAAATGTTTTATCGGCACTCAAGAAGTCAGTGAACAACAGGAGAACTACAACGTAAAGGATGGTGACACATCAGGATTTGGGGTAGAGCTCCCACAATAAAGAGGAAGAATCTAATGAAAGGAGGGTGGTGGAAACCCCTCTTGGTAGAAACTGTAAGAAGCCTCATGGAAGAATTACAAATTTATAAGGATAACAATGAAAGGCTGATCAAGGAGCAAGAAAATCAGACAGAACTTAATGCAGTCCTAATGCAAAGTCTATCATATATACAAAGGCAACTACAACACGGTCCAGTTTCCATTCATGTGGAGAGGCATCATACTAAGAAAACTCCAAGTCCACATGAGATACAGAAGCATGGTCTTGAAAGTGGCCACACCGGGAGGAGCACCGCAAAGGA
>ML835234.1:33081-48928 GCA_009831015.1 Picea engelmannii | reverse complement strand
CAAAAATTTCATTCCTGTTAGGGACCTAACCCCTCACGTAGGTAGAATAATATATTTCCATGTAATAAAGGTCAATATTAATAAGGCCTAGCAATAATGAAGAATAATTCAAATGTAAGAAGACCTAATAGAAGCTTCCACTTCTAGAAGGATCATCCTCTAGATTGTTCTTTTGGATAGACATATTTAGTATAAATAGGAGAAGAGGGTATGATAAGTTTTTTCTTGGATATTATTGTAATAGAGCTTTGCTCTGCTGGAGGTTGCCCCCTCGAAGAGGCAAGTGAACATTGATCTCAGTAATCAAAGTGCTCTTTCTGGTGTTATTCTGGTATTATTCCAGTATTATTGTGGTGTTTTTATAGTTATATCATTGTTTATTTGCCATTTTTAGCTAATTATTTTTGTTCTACATACTATTTTATATCTGGAATATTACAAGTGGTATCAGAGCACCTTCCTCGACAAAAAATTGTGGGTTAATTTTTTATTTTTTTCAGGGTAGAGACGTATTCCGACGTCTTAAAGCTACAGAGATATGTCGTTACACGCATAAACCCATGGCTGGGGATTCATAAAAGCAGGAAATACAAGTGGTACTTAAGAGCACATTTGTTGGCCACCCTTGTAACCCTCGTTGGTACCCCTTCGAGTGGTAGTGCATCGGACAACACCTGTATACGGATCAACCTAGATCTCATGAAGCCCTCCATAGATAAACCGATCGGCTGCCTAACTGCTATAGTGCCACCAAGAACAACACTGAGGAAGATACTCTCTAGTACCTGGGTAGTCGGGTAGTACAACTAAGGGCATAGTCTAGCCCCCTTAGTTGGTGACCTGAGATATTGGGATGAGTATTATTGTTGGACCCCACACGTATATCAGAGAGCTATAACACAGGGAAAACCATTGTCTGTAGAACCCTTGAATACCCTAACCCTTAGGACAGAAACAAAACAAAACATACAAGATCTATTTCTGCGCAACTTTGTCTCATGTATTCGGGTTGCGAAATTTCTACACATTTCTTCATGTTAAGCATTTGGGCAAATCGTCACTACAATATTCTTCATATCGGAGTATAACTCCACAGGAGTAAAAAAAAAAAAGTCTGGATCCTATTGGCACCATTATTTGAGACATATCCCGTTGGATTCCTCTCTTCGCCCTTATCGCAGTCATACCTATCATTTTTCAACAATTTTTTTTTCGTGGACCCGACCCCCTTCCAAAAATATTATTTGGGATTTACCCCATTGGATTCCACTCGTCACCCTGATTGTTGTGATACACTTCACCCATAACCCATTTTCTGTGTGGTCCCACCCACCCCTTTTTGTGTTCCCTCTTCATCATGTCCCACACCCATTGATCCAGGTGGATATCGGTGGCCACCCACCTTTTCTGACTGGCTCAAAACAATTTTATGGCAAATTTGGCAGTTTACTATTTTTAGCAGTTTTTAACTTCCGGGGCCATTTTGAGGGCCCAAATGAAGGTTTTTCTAGATATAGGTTCTCAATGATATCCAAAGGAATGATTGAGCCCCCAAAATGAATCTCCTCAATGATACCTTTCCAACGAGCTATCATACGCCTAAAACGAAGATCGTATGCAAAAGTTATGACCCCAGGAAGTTGATGTACCAACTTACCCAAACGGGGCCCACATGACTTTTGGCGCTTCATTTCCTAGGGTTAGGTTTTTGGATGTCTAGAATTTTTGGCATTCTTGTTTATTGTAAAAAGGCCTTCAGAGCCTCATTGTAATCATCTTCTTGCGAATGAGCACAACCATCACATCTCTTCTCAGAGATAAGCCGCCACCATTCTAGCGAGTATTTCACTCTATATTTTTACTGTCTCTGTACATTTCTTTGATTAATAGAAATCATGTATTACTGTATATCTATGTTTATGGTTGCATATTTGATACATTTATGTTATATTATTGAATATTTGCTATAACTCTATGCATTTCTTTATTATATCTCCGTTCTCATTTCATGCCGAAAATAATCCGGATCACCCGTAGCTAAGACTTGGAAGCTCGCTTCAGTTGCTTGCACTCTAATTTCACACAAACCCAACAAGAAGTGAGATAGGTCAATGCCAATATTGGCACCATCAATAAAAACATGCATTCCTCCATCGATGCCAAAATAGAGGACCTCAAACAAGACATTGCTACCTAGCTTGAATCCTTCAATACACATTTTGTCTCCTTCACTACGATGATCTATGCCAAGCTGCATATCCCTGTAGACTTCCATCATCTGACCCACCTTTGCAAACCAAAGGTGAAACTTCCTCTCATTCCCATAATTTTCAGCCCCATCACTTTCAGCGTGACCTACACCTTGCGCATGTGGATGTGACCAAATTTGATGGTTTAGATCCCACTGGATGGGTAACTCAAATGGAACATTATTTCTCCTTGTATGGCATTACATATGAGTTGGCCAAACTCCGGTATGGTGTTCTCCATCTAGATCAAGAATGTTGGCAATGGATAAAAAATTCCTGCCAAGGGTATGTGGTTTGGACACACTTTTTGGTAGAGATTTATGAATGCTTTGACACTTACACCAACCATTTAGGCCGTTTGAAAAATTTGAAAAAATCTGGCATAGTGGAAGACTTTATAGTCGCTTTTGAGAAATTGGCTTTCCATACAGAGGTGATGTTTTTTTCTGAGAATATTTTATCAGTGGCCTCAAGGATAATATTCATGCCCAAGTCCTCATTGATCGGCCTTAGAGTTGGTTGGATGCTACTAAAAGAGCTAAGGAAGAACAACATGTTGTCTCTTCTCAAAACTTAAAACTCTCCTTTATTCCTTGCACTAAACCAATCACTCTCACTCCTCTTTCTACTCCACTAAAGATACAGAAATTGACCAAGGTAGAAATGGATGAATGCCAACTCAAAGGCCTTTTTTATAATTGTGATGACAATTTTTTTCCTGGGCACAAGTGTAAGGAACCAAATCTTTTTATAGCCATCTCAGAGGATGTTTCAGAAAATGATGTTGACGATCCCCTTGTGGAATTGTCACATGAACCCACTGACATGACCCCTCCCAAAGTAGAACTGGTCATTTCTCTAAATGCTCTCACTGGATTCTCTACTTCCCAAACCCTCAAGCTAATTGGTTACATTAAGCATTGGAAGGTCATCATTCTTGTTGATAGTGGAAGCACCCACAATTTTATTCATCGCTGCATTGCCCAAGAAACTAATTGCTATATCCGTGCCGTCAATAATTTTCAAATCATGATTTTCAATGGCGGGTCCATGAAATGTGGAGGGTGTTGTGAAAATGTGTGTCTCCAAATTGGTCAGTACCACATGAAATATCATATGTTTTCTATCGACATGGGAAGTTGTGACATTATGTTGGGTGTAGAATGGCTAAGGACTTTGGGTCCCATTCTCATGGATTTTAAGGAATTAACCATGCAATTCGACCAAGAGTGCAAGCAATATAAGTTCCAAGGCATCACTGCCAGTTCCCCGGAGATCATAAGTTCCCATTGCATGGAAAAGCTGCTAAAAAAAGGTCATTCTGGCATTATTTCACAACTCCATGCCATTCAAGACACTGAGACACCCTCTGTTCTGCAGGACCTCCAATCCATCCTATATAAACATCAAATGTTTTTTTCCCCTCCCCAGGGAATCCCTCCTTCCCATGGTGTTCATGATCATTCCATTCCCCTTGTCCTTGACAACCTTCCTCCCAATATCTGTCCCTATCATCATCCATTTTCCCAAAAAAATGAAATTGAGAAAATTGTTCAAGAATTGCTCAACACAGGTGTTATCCACCCTAGTATGAGCCCCTACTATTCTCTTGTGGTCATGGTCCTTAAGAAAGAAGGTTCTTGGCACATGTGTCCTGACTTCCACACCCTCAACAAACTCACCATTAAAGACAAATTTACCATTCCTGTCATTGATGACCTCTTGGATGAATTGAGTGGTGCCAGTTCTTTACTAAACTTGACCTTCGTTCTAGCTACCACTAGATACGTATGAACAAGGAAGACATTCCTAAGACTACATTTAGAACTCATGAGATCCATTATGAGTTTTTGGTCATGCCCTTTGTCTTGTGTAATGCTCCCTCCACTTTCCAAAGCCTCATGAATCATGTCTTCTGTCCTTTTCTTCATCATTTTGTCTTAGTTTTCTTTGATGATATCCTCATCTATAGTAAAACCTAGACAACCCATCTTGCTCATGTGGATTGAGTTCTCCATCTACTCTCTCAGCACCAACTTTTCCTCAAACAATCTAAATTTTCTTTTGGTGCCTCAGAGGTTGAGTACTTGGGTCATCTTGTTGGCAAGGTCGGTGTCAAGGTGGATCCTAAAAAGATTAAAGCTATGCAATATTGGCCTCATCCAAAGACTCTCAAAATCTTGCGTGGATTTCTGGGTTTAACAGGTTATTATCGCAAGCTTGTTAAAAATTATGGAAAGATTGCGGGACCTCTCATTTCTCTCCTTAAAAAAAATTCTTTCACTTGGACTCCCGCAACTGCTCAGGATTTTCAAACCTTGAATATGGCCATGTTCACCACTCTAGTCCTGGCCCTTCCTGATTTCACAAAGACCTTTGTCCTGGAATATGATGCTTCTGGGAAAGGAATTGGAGTAGTCCTTATAAAAGAGGGTCGGCCTTTGGCCTTTATCAACAAACAAATGTCCGAGAAACATTTGGGAAAATCAATATATGAAAAGGAAATGTTGGCTATTCTACATGTCATGGATCTTTGACGCCCTTATCTATTAGGGAAACACTTCCAAATTAAGACAGATCATCAAAGCCTCAAGTATTTTCCGGAACAATGCATATACTCCCCAGAGCAACAAAAATGGGTGACTAAGCTCTTTGGATATGATTATGAGATTATTTACAAAAAAGGAAAAGACAATGTGGTTGTTGATGCACTTTCTAGAAAATACAAAGATGATGGGTCCATTTTTTCTCTCTCCTTCATTGTACCAGATTGGCTCCAAGTTGTTTGCATGAATGGCTACACGATCCCAAAATTTTGCATCTGATACAACAATTGCAGGCCAATTAACCAATTTCCCCAAGGTACTCTTGGCACAATGATGAGCTTATATACAAAGTCTGTTTGTATTTAAGTAAACAATAAAAAATTAAATCCACAGTACTTTATGAGCTTCATGCTACACCCACCACTGGGCACTCATGGTTTACCAAAACCTATGACCGAGTCAAACGTTCTTTTTCCTGGGATGGTATGAAACATGACGTTCACAATTTTGTGGAAAAATGTGATCTTTATCAATGCAACAAGGGAGAAACATTCAAAGCTCTTGGAACACTACAATTGATTTTGATTCCACCTGCTATTTGGAGGGATATCTCTATGGATTTTATTGTAGGCTTACCTAAATCAAAAAATAAATCAGTCATCATGGTGGTAGTTGATCGTCTTTCCATGTATGCTCATTTCTGTTCTCTTCAACACCCATTTACAACCTCCACTGTGGATCAACTTTTCATGGATCATTTCTTCAAGCTTCATGACATGCCTCATTCTATTGTTTCTGATCGCGACCCAACTTTCACTAGCAATTTTTGGCAAGAATTATTCAAGCTACAAGGCACCCAATTGCATCTCGGCACAACTTATCATCCCCAAACTATTGGTCAAACTAAAGCTGTCAACAAGTGTTTGGAAACATATTTGAGGTGTTTTTCATTGGAAAGGAAAAATCAGTGGGCTCAATGGTCACCACTAGCTGAATGGTGGTACAACACGTCTTACCATACAACTACCCGCATGACTCCTTTTGAAGTGGTATATGGACACAATCCACCTTCGGTTCTCTCATACTTTCCAAGTGTCTCGAAGGTCCAGGTGGTTGACCAAATGCTTACAGTTTGAGAGGCTATTCTTCATACCCTCAAAGATAATTTGGTCATGGCCTAGAATCACATGAAGAAACAAGTCGATCAAGGTCTCTCTAAACGTCAATTTGCAGAAGGAAATCAGGTGTTTCTTCGACTGCAACCTTATAAGCAAAATTACCTCAAGGATGACCATTGTTAGAAACTTGTGCCCAAATTTTATGGTCCTTATATTGTTCTCAAGCGTGTGGGATAGGTTGCCTATCAGTTAGCTTTTCCCATTCATTCTAAGCTCCATCATGCTTTTCATGTTTCCTGCTTAAAGAAGGTGATTGGCACTAAGTGCTAAACTCAAACCAAACTTCTCGAGTTGGATGAAAAATGATTCATTTGGCTACAACCACAAGTATTTTTGGACTAGTGTGAGTGTATTTTGTGTCAGCGCACTAGCAAGGAAGTGTTAGTCCAGTGGAAATATACAACTCTAGTAGATGCCACTTGGGAACCAACTACCATTTTGCAACAATTTCCTCATCTCAGGCCTTGAGGACAAGGTTGTTTTTAAGGGGGAGGGAATTTTAGGGACATAACCCCTCACATAGGTAGAATAATATATTTCCATGTAATAAAGGTCAATATTAATAAGGCCTAGCAATAAGGAAGAATAAGTCAAATGTAAGAAGACCTAATAGAAGCTTCCACTTCTARAAGGATCTTCCTCTAGATTCTTTTTTTGGATAGACATATTTAGTATAAATAGGAGTAGAGGGTATGAGAAGTTTTTTCTTAGATATTATTGAAATAGAGCTCTKCTCTGCTGGAGGTTGCCCCCTCGAAGAGGAAAGTGAACATTGCTCTYAGTAATCAAAGTGCTMTTTCTRGTGTTATTATGGTATTATTCTGGTGTTGTTCTGGTTATATCATTGTTTATCTGCCATTTCCAACTAATTATTTTTGTTCTGCATACTATTTTATATTTGGAATATTACAGTTCCACATGTAATACCCCTATTTTCCCCAGCCTRCAAATAYAATTGTATGTTTCTAAAAGACTTATGGACAAACTATTTATGTGTGGATTTTGTAAATGATGAACTTTTGCTATAGAAGGTAATGTAGTTATTTATGTTATTAAATAAAATGGAAATTGTTGCACAACTGCTGAAGGTGTTTTTAATATAGATTATGATGCATGAGAGGGAGTGGTGAGGGGAACCAATAATGGTTGAGATGAACCCTCCTAGGCCAATACTCTCCTAGAATTAAATTTCTTAGACCCAAAATAGTCCTCAGTCCCAAAGAATTTAATTATCAATCAAGCTGGTAGTTGGGAAGTATTTCCAAAGAGTTAATGAGGGGATGGGTAGAGTACCCCATCTGGAAACTTCATGGCCTAACCCACGAATTGGGAAATGGACCCACATAATATTCTTGTAAAAGGAAAGAAAATAAATGAAAATTGTTGGAAGAGGACAAAGAATGAACACGAATGAGTCCGGTGACCATTTATGAAGAGGTAGAGCATGTGAGGCTCTCTGGTTCTGAAGAGAAATAAGAAAAAAAACTTTTTCTGGGTGTAGGAATTGTTGGGTTGTGTTTTTCTAATGAAGATAAGAGCTGTAAATAATTTGAGTGATTGAGAGAGAAATCACGGAAAGCTCCCTTGCTTGGTGGATATAAAATTTGACTCCTAGGTTCCTGTGGGAAAAGAAGAGTGACCTTTGTCCCTTATTGTTTCTGAGCAAAAGAAGAACCTCTCTCTCATGGAATCATGATCTAGCTAGGGGGTGGCCAGTTGAGGAATACACCAAGAGAAACTGTGCATATGGTTGGGTGGAAAATGGAACACCCTTCAACCGTTGTCAACTAATTCCAAGCTTCAGATAAGTGTTTTTCGGAGTTTTGTATTTTCTTGATTAGTTTATTTCATAATATGTATTTCAAGTGCTATATGATTGTTAAAACTATTATCCCATTTGATTTGAGACTCAGATTTCCTGACTGGTTGGGAAATATGAATTAAAGTTTTGGAAATCATATTCTGTCATTGGTTTCCTGCCTACCCCTATCTATAAAAAAAACAAAAGATGTTAGTAATGGGTTATATATCAAATTTAGAGAATAATGTTGGTTGATCATCTATATTAGTCTATATGAAATAATTTCAAGTGTTATTAAAGTCAAGCCACCATAATCATCCCAAATTAGCTTGGTAATTATGAAAGTGAAACTTTCTATTGGAATTTGAAGGTTGGGCATGGGACTTTGGCCTCTCTGTTTGTATGGAAGGTATATCATACTTAGAACTTGAAGAAAGATAAGCCCGTGTACGAAAATAAGAGAGCAATCCACACATTAGAGAAGAGGCAAAGTTTTTTCATAAACCAATATTAGGAAAGGAATGAGAAATGCACTTTAAGTTTATAAATTTGAAATGAAAATGAAATTTAAAAATTGACATATTGTGGATAGTTAAATTCCATTTGAATTTGGTAAGAAACAAATTTTACTTGTAATTACACAGTAAATTTATTGTCCAAAGGGAAATATTTGGGAATAATGACTAATTCCTTGAAAACAAAAAAGAAATGCATGTAATTAGGGGATTAGTAATCCCTGGTAAAATCCATTGTTTTACCATGGGGAAATTCACCTCCAAGAAATATATTATTATGGAAACTATGAAAAATGATAAAGACCAGAAAACTTTGGTAAAATTCCAAAGTTAACATTTAAATGCTCTAATATTTTAATAATGAGGAATTGTAAATTATCATGTTTACAATATAGAAATTTTCTACCTAGTGCATGAGTAATGGAGGATTGGAATTTCCTCCTTTGTATAAAGGACTCAAATGTGTTAAGTTTATTTAGTTTCACAATTCACACCCTGCACAAGCCATTCTACACTCTTGGGAAAATCCTGGTAAATATATCTCTTACTTATTAAAGGATTGGACAATATACTCCTCGTTATTTGCCTTAACATGTAATCATTTATACAAATATTCATAAAAATCCTCTTTCGGAATACAAAGGAAGGATAAATTGTTTGAAGCAAGACGACCAATGGAATTCAAACCATACATTATTAATTATAAGATATTCTCATCGGTGATTGGTCTTCAGAGTCCAACCTTTGAAGTGGAAGGGAGAGTACGTGTGAATGAATTCCGAAGCCATCGCAATGATGGCAGGGACGTTATAAAGTTTAAATGTATTTTCATGTTTCCCCTTCCTTCTCATGATTGGTTGTCGAACATACGAGGAGAGAACGTATGATTAAACTCCAATGATTTTGGAGTACGATAATCTAGGTATCATAAGGTCTCATATACATATTTTAATATTAAATATTTACTTTCACGTGATTGGTTATCAGACACATGAAGAGAGCATGCATAATTTGATTCCGAGGATTTCATAGCACGATATCTTAAATAAAGTAAGGTTATTTTGAGGGGTCCGAGATCCCTTTAACTCAATAGTAGGAACGAAAACCGCCTTAGAGGACCAATTAGACTCTCTAGTGTTTGATGGTGGAATGGTTCTCTAGATATTTCGATCTAGGTAATTTATCGATGGGATTTACTTAGTGATTGACAGGATATATTTCTGTGAAAGTTCCTCCTTTTGATTAAATGTTCTCTTTTTTGTCTTTTCTTTTATTAGATGAGTTTGATAAAATGAGGTGTGTTGGTATAAACCAACTGATAGAGGGGATTCTTAACTACTGAAGAAGGCTAACCCTGGGATAACCATTGTGCTCAAGCACGCAGACAAATATATTCACACCTATTACAAGTCTAGTAATAATACATTAACTAGTTGGTATTTCAACAGTGACTGAGATACAATTATTGAAAGAAAATATGCATGCAATAAGATAAGTGAAAGAAAAATAGTTTCCTTAGCTCTACCATTGATCACACATTAACACAACGATTTTATTTTCATCATTAAGAACAAAAGAACTGCTAAAATATTGAAATATATAGCTTACCAATAGATTAAGAAACTCTTACTCGTTACAACATCAATTACTGAAATAAAAGTTGGAAGTAATTCCTCCTCAATCCAATCACATAAATCCTTTGATGAAAAAACAAAATTTTGTCTCTAGTTCTAAACAAAACTTCTCAATTAAGGTTGTTCAGAAATAGTTCTTTACAGTTCTCAAAAAGAGGGTCTTTTCCCAAAACCATTGATCTTTTCTAGAAGGTCGATCCCCTTATTTATAAAGAATCACTAACTAAAAATAGCTTCTACAAGTTTGTGTTAAGTAAAACAAAATATTGCCACGTGGTGCTTGATCTCTTTTTTCACTAGAAATCATCTCATGGTTCTACTGGAGTCGATGACTCTTCTCATATTCTGACCACTTGATGAAGAGATCCTCACATGTGTTAGAATACATGAATTTGTGCTAGTCCATCAGGGATGAAAGGATTTCCTTCACTTCTATTGCTTGTTATTTGTATTTGATGACTTTGGCACTCAAATGTTGCATAACTGCACGAGCCTTGATCGGATGTTCCATAAAATATTTTATTTGATCCGGTGTCATGCTTGCCACCTGTGTGATATCCACTACCCATGTTGAATCGTGTTCTGCATGTTGTTTGACTATGTCATGCAAGTCAACAAAGTCTTCGGGTGAGACGAACTCTGGGAGGCCAATGTCTTTCATCTCTGGATTGATATTTTCTCAGCCTCTTTTGCACTCGGCCCACTTCTTTTGTATCTATCGCTGAGGTTCCTGGGCCATACTTACCTAGTATTTGGTTTCTTTCCTGATCCGGGAGATGTTGTTATCCCTTAGCACTCGAATACCATGCTCCTCTGCATCTCGACCCTTATGCATTGTGCTAATGTAGTCAATTTGTTCTACAACTTGGTATGCTTTTTCATACCATCTCTCCATGTCCTTTCAGGTTTTCAGTGCCATAAGTGTATCTTATTGATAATCGACTACACATGCAGTGAAAATATGTCTTTCGCTTGTGAAATTTTCATATGCATCTTGGAACTCACTCTTCAGAAACACCGCGGCCTACGTTGAGTCTTGGCAATATTTTTCCAAATGGAGTAGGTGATCTAGCTCCTTTAGTGTAGCGACCAGTTAATTTTCATCTCTTCTTGCTCAATCCAACATGGCATCAATGATAGCCATCCCTACACTGATGAGCTCAGATGTCTTTGCGTGTTCTGTGCTGAGCAACTTCTCCTTTGTGGTGATGAGAATAGAGCTATCTAGCGTGAGTCTTATTTTCTTGGTGGTTCTCCTCATGATAGCTTTCCTCTTCCTGTCATAAGAGATCACCTGTATATAGATGAACTCATCAATGGGCTCGGGGATTTGTTGTTCTCCCCAGGTCAGAGTGTTGCCCAAGATTCCTGCTATATGTATTTGTTCTAAGATTGGTTCTTGTACTTCTTCCATATGTTTCGATGGCTTGACCTCCATTTGGTGTTCATCGTCTTGTGAGGTATAGACCAAAATTGAAGAGTCAGTGATATGATCAGTACTTGGTGATCGAATGTCTAGGTGTCGATCTCTAGTTGTTGCACTTCCTCTTTTTGTCCACCTGAACCTAGCTCATCCTTGGAGCTGTATTTCAGGGTCCCCGATAGGTCAACAAAATCAGTGTCTAAGACACTTTCAACTTCATGGTATCCTTGTGGAGGGTTTGGAATTGATGCATTGGGACTTGGATCAAATGTTACCCCAGGTTCTTTCTCCTTTGTAATCAGTATCATAGTTACAAGTGAGACCTATGAACTCTCTTCATCCTCATAGATGGTTATTAGATCAAACAGGGGATTTGGCACACCCGTTTCACCTGGTGTTCTTGGACTCTCATACTGGGTTGGAATGGTCACCGATGATCTAGCCTATGGTGATTGAACTCTGGGGTTTTCTAGACCAGTGGTTTCCTCCAGTTGTATTAACTCTAATCCATTTAGCTCTTCTCTTATTGTTATTGGGTCAGCCAGGGTGATCCTTGTCAATTCTATTAGTTGAGGATCGTTCTCTAGTTGGTCGATGATTCTTTGGGCTCCTTCTAGTAACAACAACCCCCTCCTTTGTGCCTTTGTGGTTTTTGCTACTCTGATTTCTTCTCTAACCTTGAGAGCTTCTTGAGTTGACTATTCTATTGTTTCGACCTGCTCATCCATACTCATATATTTGAACCTAGTCATGTTCGGGTTAACTTTTCTTTGTAATACCTCCTCCCAATCCTGGGCACATTTTGTAAAAATCTCATCCTCAAACTTGCCATGCATGTATGGCCAGCAGGAAGAGACTTGTGAAGTGTGTTGGAGAACTAGGACTTTAGGGTCATGGTTGCGAAACTGACCTGTCGGGAACGTGTATTCCAGCTAAATCAAACCCTCTTGTTTAGATTGAGCATTGTACTTCACTATATAAAACCCTACATGGAAATTGTAGGGTATGAATGTTCATTTCTTGTCCTTAACCAAAGTGGCGTTGTATCCCTGCAGGATAGTCTAGTAACAAATTTCTCCTACAACGAGCCAGTATAGGACATGAGCCCTGATGTAGGTTGTGGTCTCATCTAGGTACCATTGGCCTACTTTCAAAATAATTTTCTTGGCCGCTACAGACATCCTTGGGAATTCCTTTTTAAATATGATGAAATAGATCTGAGCAATGAATTCATAGAAAATAAGATCATAAGACTTCTTGTACCTTTTTTCCCATTGGATGATGAAGTAGACATGTACAGGAAGCTCTGCGACGTGCCAACTCAAATTCATACCGACTAAGACATTCCTCACGCAGATTACATCTAGCAGATATAAGGCCATGTGAAAAGTGGGTGCTTCTCCCTCCTTTGGTGACTGGGCCTGCAGTATACCGGTGCTCAATTGATTGGAGATAATTGCTCCCCAATTGAAGCTACTCCCATAAATCACTACAATGTATTCTAGGGGAATCCATGCCTCCGAGAACTTGGCGCAGTATTTTTCTCCATACAATCGGCAGATTAGAGCCATTAATTAGATATATGGCTCCCTCATATTCATTGTCCCATACCAGCCATTGCTCCGGTTCATAAATTTATTGTCTTCCTTCCACCAGGAGGTCATTAATTGGCTGGTGCCATGGAATTCATAGAAATTCACCACAAATTCTATCTTCAACCGCTCCTCCGGGTCCCTAATTTTGTAGTACTTATAGACCTTTGTCGGGAGAAAAAATTTGACACATCCGCCATTCTCATCATTGATTAGCCACTTATGCGCGTCTGTGTGATCGATTATCCAACTTAAAATCTAAATGCAGGGCAAGACTGGAGTTTGACAGGATACTAGATGCAAGCATGACCATCATATATTCAGGAAAACCTGGTCGTCGAGCACCCTTACATCCAAGTCGTTGTGTGGGATAAACTTCGGGTAATCTTCCCAGTTAATTCTATTGAATAAATATCCCCACTGTGGGAACATTATTTTTGATCTAGTGGTTGCTTCTGTATCGCCAAAAGTAGGAGGTTGAATTAATTCCTTCTTAGTCGATGTTTTAATGACTGACTCTGCTCTATGAGCAAATTCCAACTGCCTCGCCGTGTCAGGAGAATATCCTTCACCCATCTCTGCTTCCTTTAATTTTGGTTCCCTCGATGAGTGTATTGTCATTGGCTTCCTTGGGGGTATTTTCCCCGTAGATAGAACATCGTTAGACATCGTGTTGCATATAGGATGCTGATACATAAAAATTATGACCTTCGAACTGATAAAAATTAACACATACCTCTTCTTTGTGCTAAGTTAACCTAGTTTTTTGAAAGTCTGAGAATCAAACACAACTCTTGATACACTCTCTTTGCTTCTTCGGCTGCTCTGGAAATGGGAAAATTATGTGTAGAATGGAGGTGCTCGAAGTTGTCTTAGTGATTTAAACAGAGATAATACTTACCTTGTCGCATTAGTTATTCAATTTGGGGTATGAGTGTGGTTCTACAAAATCTGTCACCATATATTCATTATGTTCAAGATTAAATGAAATCGTAGGTTGGTAGCACATGCGCGGGATATAATGCAATTTATCGACGATTTCAAATTCCCATTGTTCAATCAGTGCACGGGGAAACAACATATGCAGAGAAAAACATTAACTGGCCTATTAAATGGAAAACTCTGATCTTATTGTGTGCTAAAAATGTCCCATCATTCCACTAAATTAACGAGTGAATCGGGAGCCGGGATTTTCTTTAAGCAATGTTCATTGATATCTCTCGACAAAAAATATGATGCCGACATATCTTTCCATACAAGGCTGAGGTGGAAATGCTGACTTGGAAGTGTGACTAGGACACGGGGAAACCTAAGGTGACTCGGGATGAAATTAGGTTGTACAAAATGCCTATGCGGCAAAGGCACATGGAACTTGAAATTGGTGTCTTCGTTTAATTGTGTTATTTAGAATCAATGAATTTTCATTAGATAATCTATTTAACAGTAGGTCCTACCCTGCTAATGCCGAAAAGTATCAAGGATCGACGATCGACGACAAGTTTAAACTAATGTTCTTGGATTACCCCCCTCGAACTTTCCAATGTTGAACATGCATCGGGGATCGATGATCGGTGATGTGTGAATGCATAAATTTTGCAATGATTTAACCTTTTGGGATTTCACTGATCCCCGATAAAACACGTCGATAATCGAATATCGGAGGTTCATCATGGCCCATGTCAATTTAGCCCTCTCGTATTTCACCAACATCGATGAGAAATCGACCACCTCCTGAATCATGTTTGCGAAAAACTAGTGCACATATACTCTGATTTTACCGATGCAAATGATACATCGACAATTACTGTTACTATGTGGTCATTTCTACTTGTTTCTAATTTGTCGATGCCGAACATTATCCTGCGGGTCACAATTTTAGCTGCAAATTCTTAGTTAAAATGCCAAGTTCTTTTTTTTTTAGACACAAAGGTTTCACCTGGACAGGTTCAAATAAATTCATCTTGCTCGATGAAGAGACATGAAAACAAAATTAGCAATTCCTCCAAAATGGATTCAATTCAGAAAGCAGAACCAACAAAAAACAAGTGGTACCCAAAAGAGACAAATTTCATAAAAGATTTTAGGGTGTGTTGAGTGCTCAACAGGTTATACAATTATTTTAATATTAGTTTCTCTTCCCTTTTTTGGAGTATAACCGTCAGATAAATAAAACGGAAACATATGAATGGAGTCTTAGAATTCGGAGTCAAAGAGATAAAGGTACCAAGACCTTAAATTATTATAATATTGTTAGGAACAAAATATCAATATAGCATAGAAAAACCCCAGAATAAGTACTCAATGCCTTGAAAAAGAGAGAAATTTAGATAATAAGCCTCTTCAAGGGGGAAACCTCCTTATGCCCACATAAATGTCCAAATACAAGATGATTCCAAATGAAAATGTCTCCTTGGTATATATAGGAGACTAGGAGGTATAATTACAACTAATGGAATAAAGCCGACATAAATAAAATAACATTACTAATGTAATATGCCCCAATTAATGGGTAATGAGCCATTGTTTAGGGATTAACATGCCCCTCCCCTTGATACAAGTGTTGTCTGCAACACTTGAGTAACTCTGGATGCTTCTGTATAAAAGACTCATCTTCCAAAGTGGAATCTTCAGCTAGTAGTTTCCTCCATTTAATGAGATACTCTGAAATGGATCTATTCCTTAGTTGGCGAATCAGTGATGGATTCAGACTCCAATATGATTTTCGCTTCCTCGTCAAGTTCTAGAAATATAGTTTGAACTGGGATATTGTCACCTATAACCTTCTTTAAGCATGAAACATGGAACATTGGGTGTACTCGTGAAGATGCAGGCAACTCCAATTTGTATGCCATAGTACCAATATTTTGCAACACCTTATAAGGGCCATAGTACTTTGGTGATAATTTATT
>ML835233.1:9310-48657 GCA_009831015.1 Picea engelmannii | reverse complement strand
TATTTCTGTTAAATGTGTGTGTGTGTGTGTGTGTGTGTGTGTGTGTGTGTGTGTGTGTGTGTGTGTGTGTGTGTGTGTGTGTGTGTTTTCATGTTAGTTTATTTTGTAGGTGTTAGGTAGGATGATTGTGGAGTCCTTTATTTCTATTTTTATTTTGTGTGGTATTTTTGTGCTTTAAAGTTGTGTTCTGCAAGGCATTGGTTGACCTTAATCAATACGATGTAGAAAACTATTCTCTTGACTCATGCTTACGTGCAACACAAGGAATGTTGGGGAAACTGCGGTTTTCTTAAAAGATTTTTGTATATAATCTTTGCAAATAAATAACCTTGGCAAGTGATGAAGTGTCCACCTGGTGGTCTGGTAAAACCTAAAGGGAAAGATGGTAAGTTGGAAAGGACCACATGTACCTCAAGACAAATCTAAGGAAACTATTTTTCTTTCCATCATTGTATTGCATGTATGTTTTGTTTCAATAATCGTATCTCAGTCAATAATTGAAATACCAACAAGTTGATGTATTAGTAATAGGCTTGTCACAGGTGTGAATATCTTTGTCTGCATGCTTGAGCAAAAGGGTTATCCCAAGCTCAACCTTCTTTAGTAGTTAATATCTCCCCCTTTTCCCGTTGTTTCATACCAGTACACATATTTTTATCAGACCCATCTAATAAAAGAAAATACAAAAAGAGAACATTTAAACTGAAGGAGGAACTTTCACAAGAAGATATCATGTCAATCACTACGTAAAGCCCATCGATAATTTGGCTGGATCGAAGGATATAGAGAACCATTCCACTATAAAATGTTGCAAAGTCTAATTAGGCCTCAGTGGAAGGTTTGGTTCCTGTTGTTGAGTTAAATGCATTTAGGACCCCTCAACAGAATTGGCACTAGAAGGAAAAAAAATGCGTGTGTGTTTTCATGTTATTTTATTTTGTAGGTGTTAGGTAGGCTGATTGCAGACTCCTTATTTCTATTTTTCTTTCATGTGGTATTTTTATGCTTTAAATTTGTGTTCTGCAAGGTAGTGGTTGACCTTAATTAATACGGTGTAGCAAACTCTGTTCCTGACTCATGCTTACATGCAACACTAGAAACGCTGGGAAAATTATGTTTTTTCTGACAAGAGTTATGTATCTAAACTTTGCAAATAAAACAAATTGGCGAGTGATGAAGTGTCCTCCTAGTAGTCTGTTAAAACCTAAAGGGAAAGATGGTAAGTTGGAAAGGACCCCATGTACCTCAAGACAGAGCTAGGAAAAATTTCACCTTAACCATCTCATCTTCCAGATAACAAACATCCTCCTCTCCCACTCACTTAGGGCATCTCTGCCAAAAAATAAATCAATTATATCAAATGAGTGTAAAGTAGGAGAGGGTATGTAGATAACTTTGTTGGGGCTATGGACGCTCACTGGAAGCAAAGCAAGGTCTTTGACATTGGGGTGACTCCGCTGGGGCTATGGACGCTCACTGGTAGTGGAGCGACACCGCATCAAATGAATGATGATAACTAAAGGGCCTGGTGCCAGTGAATTGTTTACTCATTACTTGTCACAAGGGGGTGTGGGTCATGGTAAAAAGGAATGAATGTGGCATAAAGGTTGAAACCCCATAGATGGGCCCGGATTAATGAATCGGGAGAATTTCAAATGCAAAGATAGAAGAGACTCTGATAAAAAAACAAAACCAGTTAAGTTCTTAACCATCTTCTGCATATGCTAAGCCTGAGGAAGGAGCATAGATTCATCTTTCTCTCAGTCAGTCGCCATTTGTTGACCGCTCCACACACCCTAAAATCCTTATGAAATTTTATCACTTTTTGGGTACCACTTGTTTTCTTTTACTATCTAAATCGATTTCCCTTTGGGAATGGTTTATCTTTATTTTTTTTTCATGACTCTTATCGATAAAGTCAGGATTGTTTGAACTTATGAAACCTCATGTCTAAAATAACTTTACATCCGAACTAAGAATCTGCAACTAACATTTCACCTAATGTGCTTATGTTCGGCATCAAAAAAATTCAAGAAGGTAAAGTGGCGACACAGTTACAATAGTCACTGAGTGCCGATACACCATCGACATCAATAGAAGGTAGAGTTGGTTTGCGTGACTTAGTATCCACGAAGTTTCAAGAGATAGTCGATCCCCTTCGGCATCGGAAAAATAAAGGAAGGATAGACATTGATAAAATGCATAAATAAATCACTGATATTCGATGACCGATGCTCTTTATCAGTGTCGGGGAAATCTAGAAAGGTTAAAGAAATCATTTTTTCCATGACAAACATATCGCTGATCCCCGATACACTTTCGGCATCGGGAATTTTTTGAGATATTCGATTGGGGAGCACTTGGGTAGGTCTATCGTCGATCGTCAATCCTTGATACTTTTCAGAATCAAGAGTTTGAAGTAATTCGTTCCCTTCTCCCAACCTGAACACACTTAGCATGGCTTTGTTTTCTTCTAGCACTCTTGCCTGTAAAGATACAAATTGAATCTCCTCTGAGAGTTCTGAGATGAAACTCAAAGCCTGGTCGACGCACTCCTTGCATTCCCTCCACTACACTCTTTGTAGGAGTTCTCAGAAAGAGAAACAATTAAAACTCATTCTCCCCTTATCCAGAATTCAAACATTCAACATAGAATTATAGAGCCTACACACACATGGAATTGAAGAAAAATGCATACAGAGAATGCAAACAAGCCTACAACATGCCATTTAACAGGTGGTTCCAACAACCATAACAAACACATAGATTGGAATCAAATCTTTCTTCTATTAATTCCAGTGCTCCTGTACATGGAAAATAACAACTACAATGCATAAAATTCTTTGTTCTCCTATATTCTTCTCTACAGCTCTACAACTTACGAATTCTGAATCATAATACAATGATACAAGGTGAGGGTGTCTATGACTCGTTTTCCCTCCTACACTTCTAAAACTGTCTAATCTATCATTTAAATCTACCTACTTGCATTAAACACACATAAATTCCTATTACATTCAGCAGATAGGAGCATACACTCCAAAATCAGTTTGGATCTTCAGATATAAATGCAACTGCACTTTCCTCCTGTCCATCACATTAATGCTTCAGATTTTAAACTTCAAAACATTTTCACAAAAATGTGTTCAAACTTCATCTGCACATCCAGTTGTCTCTTTGGCTAGGCGCATGCTTTGGCTTTCCACGATGCTCCTGCATCATCGGTACACTATGGTATTCTAGTGACATGAATAAGAAGTGGCAGTCAAATTCTGTGTTCCACGCATATTACAACCAGTTGAAGGTAGCCATACAGTCCATGGCTCGCATAACTCCAAATACTTTACACAGGTTTCGACCTTTGATGAAATTCAGTGTGGACCGCCATTTCATTTATATCACGGCATGCGTTGATGAGCTCAAGTAGCAACTTCAGTCCTACTATAAGCTAATGAAGGAGGAATTGGAGGAGATCACCAAGGACTGGTTGGAAGACCTCCTCATTCTAGCAAACCCTACGGAGATATCCAATATAGACAATTCAAAAACTACACAGGATACACCTGGGCCTAGCAGGACGAAGCAATTTGAAGAGGTTCAGGATTTAGACAGTGCATCCATGAAGACTACTTCCATCTCATCAGAGCAAGGAGGTGATGGTGGAGAGATAGATGGCATAGAAGTTGAACAAAAGAAAGGTGAGGCTACACCGCCTAGAGATGAGGAGGACCCCTCGAAGAAAAGGAAGGTTTCCCCCCCGACGCCTTCTTCCCGGAAGAAATTGAAAGCTTCTATGACCAAAATGCAGACTATCCTCACCTCAGATGACTTTGATTTCATTATAGTGGCCCTAAATGATGATTCACTGGAGATAGAAGAAAAACAAGAGGCTAAGAAGGAAGCGATGTACAATAGAATCGATATTGAGCTCCAAGGAGTGCAGTAGGCACTACAGTCCAGCCGCGTAGTTTCCACTATTCCTCTGCCATTAGGAACACCATAATTGGGAGATGAGCCAACTCAACTCCATCACCTAGATGATACAATCAAAGCTCATCTTTGACGAGTGCAACAAGAAACAACGCAAGCCACCCAGGCTTTGACACAAGTACAAGGAGTCCTTGTAGAGCAACGCAGTACTGTAGAATGGGAGAAGCTTCCTCTCCAAGGAAAGTTCAATGAAAAAAAATCCCAACTACAAAAAGAAAGGAACAGTTGCTCGCAGAGCAACTCGAAGTAAAGGAAATGATCAATAGAGCGCTTCGCTCTGTGAAATACATAGAAGTAAAGGTTGAAGAGAGAGTCCCACAACAAGTAGTGCAACTTGAAGAGGTGATCCAATAGCTACAACAACGCACAGAATATTTGGAGCTATGTGCAGTGCCTGAGACCCCATAGGATGTAAGGGACCAACAAGAAGCAATTTCCCACAGCGCAATTAACAGAATAAAATCTCTTGCACTAGAATGCAAATAGTTGAGTAACCACAGTGCCCAAACATATGAGAACCTCATCAAGAATCCATAATTCCAGGCATTGGAGTCGTAGCTCAAGGAATAAAAGAAGCACGTAGACACACTACAGGCGCAGCTGAAGGCCCTGTCAGTCATAGAAAGAATGAAGTAGTCTCAAGAGCAGTGCACCGCCCAGCAGTAGATCCATACGATTCAAAGAAAATTTATGGAAGTCACTCAATGGCTCCAACCAGTACAAGATAAGGCATGCCAATTGTTCACAGAGGTTGAGAGCTGAGAAGCAAAGCTAGAACAAGTTGTCATTGCAGCAGAACAATGGCTAGAAGATCCAGTGAACGACGTAGTAATCCAGGAGTTCACCGAGCAAGAGTCCATAGCATAGCAACAAGTCGAAGTAGCTTGAGCCAAGCTCGAGGCGTTCGAGGTAGAACTAGTCATACCAGAGTGACTCGGGACGAGTCATAGGTGAGTGTTGGGGGCTTGTTGTCCGTTGACCAAGTTTTGGGATATTCTTTGTCATTTTGACCTATTTTGGACTTCAATATCCTGTCGAAAGAGGAGAGCAAGACGAAGCAGAGATCACGTGATCTTGACCCCTTATTTTTGTCCTTTTTGGGTTTTGGGGATTATGTAACGGGAATGGGATGTTGGCCCATGGGTTTACCCATGTTTAGGCCTATTTTGTAATATATAAATAGATTCTTAGGTAAGATAGAATTAGTAGTGCATCTATGTGGTGTATGCAAGATGTCTATGTTCTAAGTATGGTATATAGATGCTCTTTGCATGACAGTAAGAGACTTCCAGATCTAAGTGCAAGTGCTTGTAACAAGCTGTGAAAGATTTGTGCTATAACGCAAGGAAGAAGGATCTAGCAAGTTGCACAGATATTTTGTCCTATGCGAAGAAGAAGAGTTAGTGGACATAGCCCCAGGGTGGGGGTCAACCACGTAAATATTGTGTTACTCTGCTCTGTGTGATGTTCTGATGCATTTATATGTTATTTTCTAAGTGCTTTGAGATGATTAGATAGATATTCTTATGGTTAGTGCTAATGATATGTGAGAATGTTAGATCTGACCTATATGACTATGCTTAGTGCTTGATCTGCTAGATCTGATCTATTTACCTTTGCTAAGTGCTTTATTAAGTAGTACAATCACAGATCTGTGTCCTAGCTAAGGTTGCAGATACCTGAGTCTCACAACCACCCCTGCCTCTACCTCGGGTGAGACTTCATCTTCATCGCAGGTGTTTCCGAAAGGGTCGATAGTTAGGGTTTTGTTGGAAAGTTTTTGTAGCGTTGAACCCTGGGTCTTCCCCTTCTGCCAACAGAGTTGTTGAAGTATGTTCCTTTAATCAAAGATGAGACTGTCAAAATTCAAAGGTATCTGAGTGGAGTGCCACCTTCCATCATTTACAAGATCCAGTATGATGATCCTAAAACTATAGAAGAAACTATAAGGAGATAAAAATGCTTATATGAGCAGCAAAGAGAAAGGCCCACTTTTCGGAAGGTTTGGGATGACAAGAAGAAGTTCAAGAAAGAGCAGAGGCAGAAGGGAAACAAACCTCCCTTTTTCAGAAATAGTCATGAAGGACATCCATCTTTTCGAGAGAAGAGAATGGTTGAGGTAGGGGAACAAAGGCCAAGGAATATGCCCATTCAATGTTGGGTTGTCAGGGGGACCACAAGTATAGAGATTGTCCCCACAAAAATGGAAAAGTGACAACTTTCCACAATGTTCAACAAGCAGAA
The DNA here is from genome assembly GCA_009831015.1 of Picea engelmannii. Classification (NCBI taxonomy): domain Eukaryota; kingdom Viridiplantae; phylum Streptophyta; class Pinopsida; order Pinales; family Pinaceae; genus Picea; species Picea engelmannii. Next base: position 42,423 of record ML835233.1, on the reverse strand, counting down.
GCAGTGGAGGACATGGGTAGTAGAATACCAAGGATATATGCATCCCTGGACAACAAGAAAGTTGAGTTTCAATCACACATGATTGAATTTGAAGGTCTGATCAATAACCATACCTTTACTATTTGAATTGATTCAGGGGCTAGTCATAGTTTTATAGATCCCAAGATGGTGGAAAATTTGCATTTGCCAAAAAACAAGCATGTGAAATATTGGCTAGTGCAGCTAGATACAGGAGCCAAAAGAAAAGTTAATGAAATGGTTAAGTAAAATGCAATCTTTCGCTAAGTGTGCTAAGCTAATGATAAAGGTTCCAAGACAAAAATACCAACCAATGCAAAATACCTATTTTTTTTGTATTTTCAATGTATTAAAAAGAAAATGCATGGATTGATAAGCGACTTGATATATAACTTCTACTATGTATAAAAGCAATCACTTGAGTAGAATACCAAGAAGCTAAGCAGACAACCCAACTACCAAGGACAAATAAAAAATGGAAAACAAAGAGAAAGACACCATCCAAAAATTTAACTCCAAATAGGTTTCTTGTCAACCCAAATAATCTCAACAGGCACCACGGAGACCTAAGAAGGCTCAGTGATCCTCAAAACCTACCCAACAGTCACTAAACCAAGCAAGAAAGCAAGGGGAAGTGGTATACGCGATTTTTCAAGAGAAAAGGGCGTATATGCACCTCTTGTAGTGGAACAGCAAGCGTGTATACGCGGCTGTCAGGGCCAAAAGGGCATATATCTTTTAAAACAAGGCTAGGCAAGGGTAAAAGGCTGAAAATTGAAGATTGCACTTTTTTTATTTAGCATATCATTCACTGAAAAGTTAAAGTTAGGCTTTGCATTATATCTATTTTTATTTTCATGCAAAGTCATAACACCATGAGTTTCATTTCCATACCTTTTTGAGTAATCACGACCAATAAAATTTACGCTTTAAACTAAAATTTATTAGTAACGATTTTATTGTTTAGGGTGCATAAACTAGCCTAGGATTTAGTGCCTTGGAATAGGATTTTGTGAGTAAACTTCTCCAAGGCAATTAAATCAACATATGTGTTTGAGACAGGGAGTTGAGAAACCATTGTATAATTGGTAATATCAAGAGGCTCCGCTCACACCAAAGTTAAGCATGAGGTCGCGCGAAGTTTGTTGAAGGGATAACCCTTGGATACTCACCTAGTGTCGAAGATATTTATGTGGATTTATTCATATTTGGGGATCTTGCTAGTATCCATACCTCTGTGAGAGGTGGTACTTTCAAGGTTTCAGGATTTTCTATCCTACCCATACGGTAATCCAAACTTATGACTGTTCGCCTGTTCATTGGTTATATAGTGGTTGATTACTTTCTTGACTTATGTTTCTCATAGGTTACTTGCAGGGGTTATTCTCCTTGTATCCTGGCTCAGATAGGGGTCAGACAGCACACAACCTTTATGGAAGATTACCTTTCTTAGGGGATCTGACCGACCAGTTGTTAAGCCTACGAAGGCCCTTATAACGGATTATGTTACCTCCAAAATTTAGCAAGGAGTCTCAGGTCCCTCCTGGACAAGGCATACCTTCTTTAGCCAGGGAGGCCACTCAGCCACTTTAGCTCATTTGCATGCATATTGGTTGTTTGAATTTTTGGTATGTACTTTGATTATTAATTGGCCCTAGGACTCTGGTTTTTGGTTTCATTATCATGGATAGCAGAGTGCCTTTTACTCCTCCATTCACCGCTACCCCCCCCATGATGCCTCCTCGTTTCATGGGGGCAGACCCTTCTATTTTTTACAATGGTATGCACGATTACAATGCTCAATCCACACCTTGGGTCTCTAGTAATTTTTCTATTGATATGCCTTCCCACGTGAAACCCCCTCACTAGTCTACGTATATGAATCCTAGCATTGGACCTGGGGGCACCATTGCTCCCATTCCCACTTCTTCATTTGATATGAGTCATGTTCCCATAGGAGTTTGGAACCTTCCACCTTATGGATCCAATCCTAGCTATGCTCTTTCAGGATCTAGTGCTCAGATGGGTGCTTATTACACCCTGCCCATGTATCTTTCATTTGCCATGTCGGTCCCTTTAAACACTTTTTCTGCACCAGGTCCTCAAGTACCCCTAGGTCTTCCATATGGGGAGAATCAATTTTATAATTTGGGCTACCCTCCTTATGGGACACCCTCACAAGGGGGAAACATATATCCTCACTCAAATAATTCTTATCCTACGTCAATATCTTTGCAGACCTCAGTGATGATGCCCATCCATACCTCTTCAGACCACCTTGGCATAAATCACCATGTTTCTGGTCCAGGACAGGGAGTATACCAAGATCCTTTCTGGCATGCAATGTTTCAGAATCAATATTTTCTGGGACCTTGGAATCAAATACAGAAATCTATCGCTAGCCCAACCACTGTAATCCACACTAGTGCACCATCGCCCACCTCTACTAGTCATGTCGGACATGAGTTGACACTTTCTACAAATCATGTTGACAACTCACTTCCAACCTCTGCCAATTATGTTGGGGGCACCATCCTTTTCACCCAGGATCATAGCTGTGTCATGTCTCTGAATCATATTCATTATACAGGAAACTACTCTCTTTCCTTGGCCAGTCCCATCGAAAAACCTAAACGTCTCATACGTAATCCTAAATTCCTTTGTAGGACTTGTGAAGGAAGCCATCTTACTCACTTGTGCCCAGTGTCTTCCAGGATACCAGAGGCGTGGGGCTCACCCAAAAGCCCTTCGGACTCTAAGACACCCATGGTTGCTTCTCACACCACTTCACCTTTAATGATCTCGGTGGTCTCATCGCCGAGATTTTCCTCTGACCTCACCCCCTCTAGGGAGGGTGAAGTGTCTCCCGCCCCTGTTACCATGCATCCTCTTCAACCTATAATTAAAGAAGTGACCACGTCAGTGCCATTTATGGTCAAACCAACTCTCCCTAAAAAGAGTGATGCACCCTCCAGTCACGTCATCAACATTCCAAGTCTTCCCCCTTCTGAACAAGAGAGATTCATTCTTCCTCCGAATACTCTCTCTCCAAGTTCTGACGAGGTCCCCTTCGAATAGGATGACATGACGGGACATCCCATACCCCCACCTATGTTTGTTCCACTAAGAGACATTATATGAACCATAACAGATACTATGTACTATGTTAGCACTTTCTTCTCCTTGACTTGGAGAGCTTTGGGCTTTCCCAAGCTTTTGTCAGCTATCCGTAGGATATTGACTTTCGGTAGAAGGTCGAGACGGGAGCCTTGGCCTCCCCCTTTACATGTTTATTATAACTAAAAACAAGTCTTAGTTAATCTATTTTCCAACTTGTTATTAAAAATTGAAAATATCGCCAAGTGATTTGTCCCTTTCACACTTGTTAAAATTGGATTTGAAAGATCATGAGTCTTAGTTAAGATATTTTCCGACTCTCTATCAAAAATGGAAAAGATCACCGAGTGAACTTTTCTTTTTGACACTCGTAAATTGGATTTGAAAAGACATCTATTTGGCACAAGTTTACCCCTTTTTCACACCAAGTAGACTAAAAGATATAAAAAAGGACATTTTTTGGCGTTAAATTGTGATTGCATCTCATGCCCTTTCTTCCAGTATTGAGCCTTTAGCCGGTTCTTTCTTTGCGTTATAAACCATGGCCCAAGCAGTTTGCATCCTCAACCAAGCAGAGCCTTGTTTATATCCTTCACAATTTGACACCATATACCCTGGAAGGAACATCATCTCGAGTGTCCATCTCCTGCATGCATTTCCTTCAATTGAGCATAGGTATGTTCCACTGCTAGAACTGGTTTTGCTTACTTGAGACACTCGTTCCCTCCTCTATATCATAGCATTGACTTGTTATGAAAAAACAAAAAAAGACGGGCAGGAAGGGAGTACTATATTGTAATTGGCAGCAGTTGTGTCACCTTTGAATAGAGCACAAAGTTATTGAGTGCTTGCGTCATCATAATTTTGGGTCTAGCATGGCCTTAGGAAGTTGATCTCGTTACAAAAATTTCTCTACCGACTATTTAATCTTCCAATCACTATAGAGAACATCATGGATGCCTCCTGCATCTAGTTGTCACATAATTAAGTCTATGCTGCCAGGGTCCACCGTATGTCTCATTCTCTTGTTCAAAGGAAGTCAATCAACCTGTTTCGGCCACTCCTCAGAAATATTGACTTTACATGTCAACCATACCCTCAATATGTCTCAGAATCGCATGATACTTTGGTCTTATAATGCACCCTGGCCCTACTTTCATCATTGGTAGGTCACCTTGAACCGAGCAATCGACATTTCATCATGGTTCATTGACTGGGTGGTTTCCCATGTGTTCGACGACAAGACATCTATTCACACTTTGGGATTCTTGTAGTGTCTTGGATGCCATTATCCTTATTGGTGGTTTCCTCGCCTTTGTCAGTAGTTTTCATCATTGGCTGCTATTTAAAGGGTATTTTTCATGTACCACTTGCATTTGGTACACGTGAAAGATGCATAGGGTCGTTGGTTCGTGAACATGTTCTTCATCCGATCTCCACCAAATCATGAAGTTCCTGCTTTTTTCCTCGTGCTGACTGATGAGAAATACCTTAATGTTCTCCTTTTAGCGGGTCTCTTTCCATTGACTTTAGCTCATGTATTCTGGATACGGGACCTAGGTTTTTATGAGTACCTTGAGGCTTGTAGTCATTAGTGGCAGGCTTTCTCACCATTGACAGATAGGAATACATCAATGTCTCTTGATCAATGGATCTCTCAAGTGTTTGACACCAGCTCCTTTAGTCACATTTGTAGATATGTATCGGTGCCTTGATACCTACTTTCATCATTGGTAGGTTGTCTCGCATTTGTTAATGGTATACCTCAATGACTGGTAATCAAACGATGTCTCATCATGTTCAACCTCAACTCATTTATTCACATGATGTAGACTTGCACCATTGGCGGATTGTATCAAAGACTTGAAGACATCACTTTGTGGATGTAGCCTTCCTGAGTTGTTGCTTCCATTTCATTGGACCAGTACCTATTTGACTTCAGCTATCATAGGATATTAGATTGTACTCCATGGTATACAAATATCTTCAGATTGATTTTGAGACTAGTTTCACTGGGCCTTGTTTGTGACTATGATAGCTATTGGCATGTAACCACATTTATACTTGCCTACTCATGGCCATGAACACTTGTTGGTATATTTTCCACATGGATCTGCATTGTATTCTTGGCAACCATGTATGCAAAGTCAGTACATAATGTAATGAGCAATTGAGTTTGACCAGCTGGTTCTCTACCACTCCACTTCTGGGTTATTTATAATGTATTTTGGCCATTGCAGATACTCCTATGATCTCACACATTAGGGGGCATCTGTTATAGCAATATTTGCCTCACCATTGCTATCTTGCACAGAGGGCATTTTTCCATTTCCCTATGTAGACTTATCAACCCCCTTTTGATAAATCCAGAGCCAAAAATATACATATGTCCACATATACGCTCCCTAACTGCTTTGCAAGATGCGTATACGCTTGCTGCTCCACTACAGCTCGTGTATATTAGGATTTGTGCCAGAAAATACAAAATGAGGTCGGGTTTCCATGTCACGACAAAAGATCTCTGATCTTTGGCCTTCCATATACTAGAAACATTCTGACTCGGCCCTTCAGTTGCATTCTGGAGGCTATAAGAGCACAATTTCGAGCTATGGAAAAAGAGCAGAAAGCATTCAACTTTGAGAGCAAAGTTACTTTGGAGAAATTACTTCATATTGAGTTTGCATCCCTTTGTTCCTCAAGTCCAAACACAGTGTTCATCCCCCAAGCTCTTTTCTTATTGTCGATAGGACCTCATTACCTCTTTGCTATGAGCTTGCCTTTGGTGGAGGATTGAAGTGGTGGAGACCCAGTTGGAAGGAACTTGGTTTCTTGGTTTCGAACCGTGCCAACACGGAAGTCTGTAATGTTGATACTTATGTTAATCAATTATTAATAGAAATACTCCTTTTCCGTCCTATTGATATCTTGCAAATATATGATTATTATCCATGGGCATGTTTGTAATATTTATTAATGGATTATGTTATCCGATGTGCTAACTCATTTTATACATTGTCACTATATACTTGCATCGCTTGTTTGTTGAGAACTTCTTGCAGGTGTAAAACTTTGGGTCAAAGTGATCAATGGTGGAATGGCATCAAACGATTGGATCGAGGTAGGCTTCTTCCTCGCATTGCACATTTCTTTATATATCACATGTTGGAATTGAGTTGATTTCTGTAGTCATACCTGTCTGTTGTGGTATACCCTTGGCCATAGAGATTTTTTCCCTTGTAACATTAAGTCATGTCTCATGGACATGAATGGACTGAGCACAAGGGAAGATTTGAACATCTTACCTTTAGGTTCCTATGACTATCTGATTGGGATGGATTGGTTGGACTAGCACCATGCCATCTTAGATTTTCATAAAAAGGAATTCACTTTCCTAGATGAGGAAGGAAACCCAAGGAAAGTGCAGGGAATCCCAAGGGCAGTGACTATCAGAGAAATCTCAGCAATGCAGCTGAAGAAGTGTTACAGGAAGGGTTGCCAAATATTTGCATCTCATATGGAAGAAGCACCTAAGGATAAGGTGTCAAATATTGAAGACCATGCAGTATTAAAATATTTTGAATATGTATTCCAGGAGGTACCCAGACTACCCCCAAAGAGAGATATTAATTTCTCTATAAACCTGATGCCTGGAGCAGCTCCAATGTCGAAAACTCCTTACAAAATGAGTACACTAGAGCTGAAAGAACTGCAATTGCATCTTGAATAACTTCTCAAGAAGGGGTATATATGCCCAATTGTGTCACCTTGGGGTGCCTCGGTCCTATTCGTGAAGAAGAAAGATGGGGCATTGGGATTGTGCATCGATTTCAGACAGTTGCACAAAGTGACTATAAAGAACAAGTATCCTTTGCCAAGGATCGATGATCTCTTTTATCAGTTGAAGGATGCAAATATATTCTCAAATATTGATCTCAGGTCACGGTACCATCAGGTAAGGATAAAGGATGAAGACATCAGCAAGACCACCTTCAGAACAAGGTATGGTCATTATGAATTCATAGTGTTTCCATTTGGGTTATCCAATGCACTAGTTGTTTTCATGTGCCTAATGAATGGTGTATTCAGAGAATATTTAAACAACTTTGTCATAGTCTTTTTGGATGAAATCCTGGTGTATTCCATGTCGGAGGAAGATCATGAGCATCATTTGAGGATGGTGTTGCAAGTGCTATGAGAGCATCAATTGTATGCCAAATTGAGCAAGTGCTCATTTTATCAAAACAAAATTCACTACTTGGGGCATATTATTTCAAAGGATGGGATAGCAGTGGATCTCGAGAATATTGAAGCCATTAGAGAATGATTAGCACCAAAGAATGTGACAGAATTCAGATCCTTTATGGGTCTAGTTGTCTATTACAAGAGATTCATTGCAGGGTTTTTGAAAATTGCTCACATAATCACTTCATTACAAAGAAAAGGGGTGAAATTTCAATGGACAAAAGAATGTGAAAAGAGATTCCAAGAATTGAAGCAGTTGTTAACCAGATCTCCAATCCTCAGGATTTTAGATCTGAATGAAGATTTTGTTGTGTGTAAAGATGTATGCAAAGAAGGACTGGGTGGAATCCTCAGTCAAAATGGGTTTGTGGTATGTTACAAATCTAGAAAGCTGAAGGATCATGAAAATAGCTATGCAACTAATGATTTGGAGTTAGCAGCCCTAGTGCACGCCCCGAAGAAATGGAGGCACTACCTCGTGGGAAAGAGGTTTTAACTCAAGACAGAGAATCATAGTTTGAAGTATCTGTTTGGTCAACCAACTCTGAATGTTAGGCAGAGTAGGTGGTTGGAATTCCTTTGTGAGTATGACTTTAATATCAAGCATATCAAATGAAAGGAGAACAAAGTTCCTGATGCACTCAGCATAAGAGTGCATTAACTACATGCTACGAACATTAGCATGTATCAAACTGATATTAAAGGAAAAATTTTGGAAGCTGCAAATGAAGATTTGAAGTACATGGAATTGGTGACAAAGCTACAACAAGGTAATATGCTATAGAAAGTGGAAGATTATAAATTGGAAGCTGATGGAACACTCTTGTACTAAAATAGAATTTATGTACCTAATTCCCAGGAATTGAGAATTATGATCTTGAAATAAATGAATATTGTTTGTTATGTTGGGCACCCTAGATATTAGAAAATAGTGGTAGCAGTCAAGAGCCATTACTTTTGGCCAAGCATGAAGAAGGAGACTGTTTTGTACATAGCTAAATGATTAGAATGTCAAAGGGTAAAGGCTAAGCATAGACACCTAGCTGGTTTGCTATAGCCATTACCCATTCCTGAGTGGAAGTGGGAAGTGGTGATGATGGATTTCATCACAGGATTACCCAGAACAACTAAGAAACATGATTCCATCATGGTGGTGGTGGATAAGCTTACTAAAGTTGCTTATTTTATTCCATTGAATACTACTCACAAGGAATCTAATGTTGTCGATATATATATGAGGTAAGTAGCACGATTGCATGGCATACCCAAGACAATTGTGTCTGACAGAGACCTGAAATTTACCTCAAAGTTATGGAAAGGGTTATTCAAAGGGTTTGGAAAGAATCTGAAATTAAGCACAGCCTATCATCCCAAGTCTGATGGGAAGATAGAGAGGGTGAACCAAGTGATATAAGATATGCTAAGGATGTATGTGATCGACAAACCATCTAAATGGGAAGACTACCTACACTTGGTAGAATTTTCCTACAACAATGGGTATAAAGCATCATTGAAGATGAGCCCGTTTGAAGAACTTTATGGAAGAAAGTGAAACACCCGATTAATCTAGGATAACCCAGCTGATAGGGAAGTGGTTGGGCCAACGTTGATAAAGGAAATGGTAGAGAAATGTTGAATATTAAGCAGAATTTGAAGGCTTCCCAAGACATGCAGAAAATTTATGCTGATAAGAACATAACCCATAGGGAGTTTAAAGTGGGTGATCATGTTTTCTTAAAAGTGAAATCCAACAGAAGTTCCCTAAATCTGGGAAACTGTTCCAAGTTGGTAGCCAAATATTGTGGGCCATTTGAAATCCTAGAAAGGATTGGACCAGTTGCATATATGCTTGTATTTTCTACATCCATGACTGTACATAATGTGTTTCATGTTTCATTGCTTAAGAAATATATACTTGATCCTAATCATGTGATTGATTGGAATGTGATTCAGGTGGAGAAAGAAGGCATCTTGCAAGTGCATCTAGTGCGCATATTGGACGGGAAGAGAAAGAAACTTTGGAATCAAGCCATACGGATTGTAAAGGTCCATTGGACCTGGTACGGTCTTGAGGAAGTGACATGGGAGCATCAGGATGCTATGTAGGTAGAATACCCGCATCTTTTTTAATGTTTTGAAAATCTTTGTTGGCACGAATTTGATCAGACTAGAGTCCTTCTCAGGTTACCAACAGTAGGTACCATGTAGTCTAGAGTGCTAGCATTTTCATCTCCTCGGAAGAGAAGAAGTCTCACTCAAAGAACTACTGAGACAGATAGATAGGGAAGGGTAGGGAAAAGACTAAAGAGGATCCATAGAGCAGTCAGAACTCATTCTTGTTCTTGCACAAGAGACATTAACATATCTGACACATATAAGTGCATGAATCGAACCTACTTATGTTGCGAGCGAGAAATTAAAAGTTGAACCATCAAATAGAACTCATAATCCATAAGGAAACATTGAAATAATAAGTAAACATACAAAGATGCAACATATTTTGAAATTTGGTCCTCCTTCATATTATCTTTTGGATATTTCTCTCATTACAGACTCAGAATTACATAGCAAGGCTCCTTACAGACTCTTGGCTCTGGACTCATGCCACTGAGCTCTAATTCTCCAACTGATAGGTCCAATTCATTACAGACTCATAATTGTCTACTTCCGACTTACAAAAATTATCAATAGTTAATCCAAAAATCTAGGCGAATCTGACCAACCTGACTCGACTCAACCCAACCACCCAAACTTATGAACTAGTGAAAAACCCAACTAACAAACAAACCCTTTTACAATTTTTTTCAGTCCTATATATAGTTGGGTTGTGTCTTCCTTCTCGGTTTGCCTGCCTTCTTGTTCTATTGCAACCCTTTGTTTCTTTGTTGGCGTTGCGTTGATTTCCTCAAATGCTTTATGTTGCTCTTTCTCCTGGCCTCTGATGGAGTTTGCTCAACTCGTGCTTAGTCAAAACTTGTGCAATTCCTTCTAAAAAACGAAGGGCCCAACAGGCTCCGACCACAATCCTTGACTCATCCTCGAGTCAAGCTCTTGGTTCTTTCACATCCTCGAGGAGCATATGTTGTTTTCCCATGTCTGTCTTTTCTTCTTCTTTGGGCTCTTTTGTTTGTGATTTTTCTTCCTGTAACTCCTCAAACGAAGGGCCCAATTCTAGTACCATCTCTAATGCTCTGTACTTTACTCCTTGAAAGTTTTCAACTTTGTCCTACCATTTTCGGGTGAGGAGTGATGATTCTGCAACGAACTATTGGGTTGTCTCTTTGTTGTACTCCTTTGGCTTGGCTACCATTAACGAGTTCCACTCAGAGTCTATTATTGCATCAACCTGATGCAATTGCATATAGGCGGTCTAAATTATCAGTTGAAAGTCATGCAACTCTTTCTTGGCTACAGAATGTGCCTCATAGAGTGTATTTAGTTCGTTGTCGGCCTGCTGAATTTGGTCGAACTTATGTTGTTGCTCCATGGGGTCCATTGTGATCGCAACTTCTTCATTTAGCACCTGGATATTTGTACGTACCTCCTCCAAAATGTGATTCCATCGAGCGATGATTCCCATATAGTCGTTGACTTCCTTGAATATTTTGGTGTAGTCTGCAGTGTGCTTGTGCAATGTTGCTCGAGTGTTTTTACCTTGCAATATTATCTTATGCATTTGTTCCTATAGCTGTTGAGGATATTGTTTTGCTTCCTACTAGACCAGTTGTAGCTTCGCTTGCAACTGCTCAGTGCGAGTAGCGAGTTGTGTCCATGCTTCTTGTAACAACTTGATATGTTTCTCTAGCTCGCCTACATCACTGGCCTCAAGTAGTTCAGGCACAACCTTCCAAATCTATGGCTAAGCCTCAGCAAGTTTTTCTGCACTTTTCCAATTTGCACTGGACTTGGAGTTTGTCATGTTCTTCCTGCATTCTGCATGTTTATGCAATGAATTATTCCTTCGTTTCAATCTCAGCGGATCTCTCGACCTCCTGGAGCCTTTTCTCCAACTGGTTTGTGGATGCCCTAATTAGTCTAAATAAATGTGGCGCTAGCCACTGTACCAGGTCAGCAGATGAAGGAGTTGCTTTGGTGGGTGCTCGCATCTGTAGTGGGAGTCCACTGGTCATTGAATGGTCTGAGCGAGTTTCTACCTCTTCATCCGTTAGTGGCGATGGTGCGATTCTCAACCTTATCTCTGCTGGAAAAAGCGTCAGAAACTATGTTATATCTATGTAGATTTGCATCAATTCTGCACATTGATGAGGCTTTTGGAGAACTTGCTCTATTTTTGCACGCATGGTTGTTGTATCCTTCTCCGTTGTAGATTCTAGTTCATTGTTCACATTTGGTATCTCCAACTCTTCTGGTGCTTCTTCTTGATGTGTCATGATTTCTTCAGCACCTTCACCCTTGGATGGTGAGGTGATTTGGTTGTTGTTGTCAAGTTTCGGCTCCTCTCTAGTTCGAGCATCTTCTTCTTCTGCTAAAGACTCAGGCTATTGTTCCTGGGTGTCTAGTTTTAGAACATCCAGCATCGTGCTCAGCTTTGAGGCTTTGCAGTCGAGACCAGAAAATTTTGATCTTGGTTTGGGTAATTCTCTGGTTATTTGTGGGAGCCATCTTTCTACTATCTCTGGTTGATTGAGCTGCATTGGCTTTGGGTTTGTGTTCTGATGTGGACTGGCAGTGATGAGGTTTGGTAATTGGAGTGTTGGTGGAGGGTGCTCAATGAAGAATGTGAACAGAAGTGTTTCGGGCTCCAGGTCATCATGAATATCAATGATAGTGGTGGCTTTGGTCGTAGCGCAGGTGTGGGGAGTGGAAGATGCAAGGGGTTGTGGGTTCAGGGGTTTGTTTGGTGAGACCCCATTTCTAGGCCTCTTCAACAATGGTTTGGTACTGAGCACAACGCCCAAGATCTCGTTAACCTGCACACCTAAGAGCACAACATTTTCTAGCAACTCACGGTGGTCCGATATTTTCCTCCGCTCTAACTATTGTATCTCTTCTTCTCCCTTAGAGTCTGTTTGTGTTGGAGCGTCTGGCTTCTTCTGTTCAGGGCCTGAACTCGACCCTTCTCCTGGTTTGTTGTCTTTTTTCTTCAGTAGATCCACAGGTAAAATGTAATGCATTCTGGATTTATGTGGGTCACGTTTGACTCCTGGCCATGACATGACTTCCTTATCGAAGGCTTCCTCATCCAAATAGAATGGTAGCATCCTTGTGTGGAAATTTTCCTTGCTAACATGTCTCGCCTAGACGAATGTGTTGTGTCGGTTCATGTTGAAGGCGATATTCCTTGTGTTATAGTTGAAGAGCTCCTGTGGTATGCGCAGCCTCTGTGTTGCATCTATCATAGCATTATACCATTTGGAAAATGTTCTGTTGTTGAGTGTTGTATTCTCTGAGTCTTGTTTGGACTGCCATGGCTCAAACATATTCGCCATGTGCCCCTTATTAGGTATTTTCGGTTGTCTGCCCACAGGTGGCTTCCATTTGAGAATTGAAAATTCCACAAGTAGGTATCCATAGGTGAAGGTTCCTCCCTTCTCCTGCGCTTCCTCGCAAGCTACTAGTAGTTCCTCCAATAGGAAACTACACTAGTTGAACATTGCTCCATTTGAGCAAAAGTCGGCGATGGATAATGCATCTAGAGTGAATTATAGACCGCATAACCTTGTTGGATATGATGTAGTATCCATTCTAGACTGTCTCGGGTAGCATTGGTTCAATTATTGTTGTGCTTCCTCCTCTCTTTGTGTTAGATTTATCGTATAGGCTAAGCTCGCCTTTATTTTTCCCGTTCTTACCGGGACCCTAGAATCCCTTCGACACATCCTCTCCTTGGGAGGATAGTCCAGTAAGTTGTTGGATGTCTTCAGCATGGATTGGATGTGACTTATCACACCATATACTTTTTTCATGCACCTTGCTTATCAGAAATTTTGTGTAGTGCGCAATCTCGCCTGTGGTACCAAAGACTAGTAAATCTCTTAGGTTCATGATGGTCGAGTTAAAAACTTTGTTGAAGTATTCTTTTGGTATAACTTTCATTCCTCTGATTCCATATGGAACTATATCCCAAAAGACGTCTATATGCATCTGTGGGAACAAGTCTGAATTTGTGAGGTTAAGGTCGAGGAGCTTAACATGCTCTACCTTCCCTTTGAGATCGCCCACGATCTCGACCCGGGGGGTCACAGAGCTCATCTGGTACTGCTTCTTTAGTCGTGGTGCTTCAACTTGTTTTCTCTCTCGACATTTTCACTTCGGTGGCAGGTAAGAACTAGGGCTATGTCTGCATCTTTTACAATGGTCCCAGCTAGTTCTCACTGTTGAGTTCGGAAATGGCTATGCTCTTTTTAGAAATAGTACATTCTCGGTTGATTTCTGAGAGCCTTATATTGGCTTAACGGGTACATTTTTAGCAATAACTGCTACTCATCATGACCATATGGATGCAATCTGGATGTTAGTTGTCCGACGGGATGGTTTAATCAAGGTGAATCCTATTGGCGATCTTGGTATTTACTTATTTGAGTGGAATAGGGATGTGGCCAATTTTAGACCTTTCTGTTTGATGGGTGGGTGTCCCCACGCGAACTTCAATGGCATATTGGCATAATGTGGCTTTATGGATTAACCGGCGTCAGACGGGGTATCGGAATGGAAATAAAGGTTGTGTCTAGACTGAGTTTGCATGTCCTATAACTCATATTGGATTTGGATTCATGGCCCCTCCGACCACAAAGGTTGCCCGCGTCGTCTTTAATGACTGTGATTAATGGAATCTCTTATGATTCAGGTCATGTACTGCTGAGTCATCATTTATGTATCAACCAACACTTGGAAAAAACAAATGAACTACATGTTATGGCACAATATTGCACATATGGACTTTATTAACTGAATTTACAAAATTTCAGAAAGAAAACCAAACTCAAATCTATATATTGTGCAAGCTCCTTCGGATTGGAGCGACTGTCCTTCTCTCTCAGTTTCGAGATAGGTAGGGCTTCAAGCGAGCTCCATTTACACATCTCGGTCGTAGCACACCATCCAGTTGCGTGATTCTGACTGCTCTTGAGGGTCGGATCTCTGCAACTAGGAAGGGTACCAACCAATGAATACGCAGCTTTCCAGGATGCTTCTAGTATCGGTTGTCATAGAGTAACACCTTGTCCCCTTGTGTGAATATCTTGGTCTTAATGTGTCGGTCGTTACAAGATTTTTGTCTTTCCTTTTCAACTAAATGATGGAAGTCTGCTAGAAATCTGGTTTCCTCGAGTTCTTGTAGCTCCGCAAGTCTCTGCGCCACTGATTCCTCTTTTGACATACGTGTGACTTGTGCAATATACAGGCTTGGAGTGATGAACACTACAGGCACCACTACCTCTATCCCATAGACTAAATGTAATGGTGTGTATCTGTGGATTTTCTTTGTGGTTTTCCTGTAGGCCCATAGGACTGCTAGAACTCTATCATCCCAGTCCTCCCATTTTGCACAATAGACCTTTGTTAGTCCTTTTTCTAGAATCTTTTTGAAGGCTTCGACTATTCCATTGGCCTGTGGGTGGTATGAACTTCTCTTGTGATGCTAGATCATAAATTTTGTTGTGAGTGTTACTATAGTGATGCTAATGAAATGAGCTCCCTGATCGCTGGTTAGGCTCCTAGGACATCTGAACCAGGTGATGATATTCTCGAAAATCAACCTTTCAGCAGTGTATGTCAAATAGTCATGTACCTCTACTGCTTCTACCCAACGAGTAAGGTAGTCAGTTGCGGTAATGATGTACCTGGCCTTTGAATGTTTGGCTGTGGGGTTGATTGGTCCAATGAAGTCAACTACCCATTTCTCAAATTCCTATAGATATCTAACTGGTTGTAGTGGAAGTTCATCTCGGCGTGATGGCTTTCCCACCAGTTGGCAAACATCACACAATATAGAGTATGCTTTTGCATCTTTGAATAGAGTAGCCCACCAAATTCCTACTTGTATAACTTTTTGTGTTGTGGCCTTTCCTCCTATGTGGCCTCCTGTGATTCCACTATGGCATTCCCAGAGTATGTCCTACCTTTCATGATATAGGATGCATCGTCTGAAGATGTTGTCTAGTCTTAGTTTATACAATTGTTCGACGATCAGCTAGTAGTTTGCTGCTCTAATGACCATATGGTGTTTCTGGGTTGTGGAATATGTTTCAGGACAAGCCCTTGTACTGAGAAATATTGCTATGTCTTCCAGATATTCCGGTATGACCTCAATCCTGAACAACTCTACATCTGGGAGTTGTTCATCCACTGCTCCTCCATGTTCTCCTGACTCTAGCCTGGATAGATGGTCGGGTCTGACGTTTCATCATCCCGGCTTGATGATGACTTCAAAGGAAAATTCCTGAAATAACAGCAGCCATCTAAAAATTCTCCCTTCCAACACAGGTTTGTTAACTAGGTATTTCAGTGCGGAATGATCAGTAAAGAATTTGAAGTGAGACCCTAACAGATAATGTCTAAATTTTTGTAAAGCATAAATCATTGCTAAGCCTTCCTTTTCTGTAGTTGTGTAGTTGCGTTTTTCTTGCGACATCTTTCGAATCGCAAAATAGATAGGGTGATCCATAGCTCCATCTCCAGGTTGTGTTAAGATAGCTCCTAAGGAAATTCTTGAAGCATGTACATGGATATAAAATTCCTTCTCCCAGTTTGGGAATATCAAAATCGGTGTTTTAATGAGTTTCTCCTTAAGTGTCTCAAATGTTTTATCTCATTCAGGAGTCCATTGGAACGTTTCATCCTTTTTCAAGAGGTTTTCTAGAGGTGCAGTAATGTTGGCATATCTTCGAATGAACCTACGGCGGTAACTTGTGTGTCCTAGTGTGGAGCGCAACTGTTTAGCACTCATAGGTGGTGTCATATTCACAATGACCGTGAATTTGGCTGGGTCTACTAATACTCCTTCCCGGCAGACTATGTGGCCCAACAGATCTCCATGTGGCACATAGAAGATACACTTTCTGAGATTTAATGAGAGCAATTCTCTTCATCTGTCAAACATTAGCTTTAGCAGTGCTACATGTTCGTTAAGAAGGATATATATTGTCTAATCATCCATATAGACTTCTATAAATTTTTGAATGAATTCTCTAAAGGCTGCTATCACAATCCTGGGAAAAATTGTAGGGGCGTTCTTTAAACCAAATGGCATCATGTTGTATGCAAAAGAGCCCCATTTTGTAATGAAAGTGGTCTTTCTTTTGTCTTCTTCAGCAATCCTAACTTGATGGTATCCTGAAAATCCGTCTGTGAATGAGTATGCTTCCTTCCCCGCAACCTGTTCTAGCACCGCATCGGTAAAGGGTGTTGGGAAAGGGTTGTGCACACATGCAGAGTTTAGGCTTCTATAGTCCACACAGACTCTAGTGTCTTTCTTGCTTTGAATGACTATCGGGCTGACCCACTCTACTTATTCTATCGCAAAAATGAGACCTGCTTTTAACATCTTATCAATCTCCTTCTTAACTTTCTCTTTTACTCTTGGGTTAAGACAGTATGGTCTATGTCTGACAGGCTTGGATCCTAGTTTTAACTCAATATTCATTTCTCCCATGACTCCTTTGATTCCCTTTAATTCTAAAAAAGTATTTGGGAACAAATCCTCATATTCCCTCAGTAAACTTTGTATTTCTTGACTGGTTTGTTCATCCTAGTAATCTCCCACCATAGCTATCTTGGGTTGCTCTGCAGTCCCTATGTTGAGTCTATGCAATTTTAATGGGTGATTGTAGGAACTATTGGTCTAGCTAGGTATGATGTTTTGGATTTCCCTGCTCCCATATGTCTCTTGGATGGCTAGGTTTCTCAATTCTTCTAATTTGTCTAGGCTTTCTAAATCTTTGCTAATCTGATAGCATTCTATAGGATTCTCAGTTGAAGGTAAGTGGGGTTTAGTCTGAATTTCTTGGGTATGCTTGGGACACACTACAAATTTTGATCTCTTATTACTATTGGTTGTAAAAAGAAGTTCTTTAATATTTTACAGGGCTATTTCAAGCTCATGGTACTTACTTGAGAATGAGAATTCATTGCAAAATTGAGCTGCCAGTGTCTTCCAATCATTGGTCTGTCTTTTGTTTTCCTCATGTATGAACCAATATTTCGGGATTTGGCCTAGAGAGTGGGGAAATTCCTGAACCCAGAAGCGAGAGGGTATCTTCGTAGCTTGCCACCGTGTCACACTTTTCAATGTGTATTCTAGGATCTGATTCTCTGTTGAACGTTTGCGCAACTTGGAAATCCATATGTATCTCTAATTCCAGCTGCTCTTTATTCCAGAACCTGTACTTGATAGCTTGCTTCACCTCATCCCAAGTTCTGAGTACGGATTTATGGGTATCCCACCATCTGGCGGGGGTGTTCTGAAAAGATACATCTAGTACTGAGATTATTTGGTCTTCTCTCACATTCTCTTCCATATTCTACAAAAATATGTCTAGATCTGAGGTACCATCGTATACTGGGTGTTCTCTAACTTCGGTACCAACCCATCTGGTCATTCTGACAGTTGCGCTTCTTCTTGAGAATTTTTCATGCGAGCCTTGTTGCCAACTATCGAAATCCAGTTTTGAATCTTCATCTATTGACTGTATACTTCTCCAGCTTACTGATCCATCAACAGTAGGGTTTATATAATCATTTATTGTCCCTACTATTACAGTGTACAAATGGTCTAGGTCTTCTCCCTCCATATTATTGTCTGTTGGTTCTGTGTACCTGGGTCCTACATATGGGTCCAAAGGTTGAACTACCTTGATTCCCTCAGCTTCAAAATTCATGGTGTATTTCTTTAAGTCGACTACTGCATAATTTTCATAGGCCCAATCGATGCCAAGTAGTGCAAGGTAGGGGTCTTTGTCTCCCATGATCTCAATGAATTCAAAGTCAACTACTATTTTTACTCCTGCTACATCGATTTCCATGTTATCCAGTCTTCCTATGGGAAAGATACAGTATTGGTTTTCCATTCTTAACTGAATTGGGGAATATGTCAATCTCGGTTTTCCTAAGGCTTCCCAAGTCTTCTTAGGCAGAATGTTCACATCTGACCCTAGGTCCAACATGACGTCCTTAATTTCGAAGTCGTCTAACTGGGCTACCAGTCGAAATTCTTTTCCAGTTCGCACTTTTCTTCACTGCACTCTCTGAGTACTCTTCTAAAGAATATTATCCCTTATCCTTGCTTCTGAGGTTTCCTCATTCCCTAAGACTAGGTACAACGCATTGCGCAACTTTTCTGTTAGTTGGTCATTCCCTAGAATGTCAGAGAATAATTGAAACCAAAGGTCAATTGCGTTATGGGGATACTCATACTGTCTTGGTATGACTACAGGGTTTCTGGGTGCAGGGGGTGAAGAAGGGACTTGCGCCATCTTAGGGTAAACAGTTGGGTGGGGGGAGTTCTCTTTCATTTCATGACTAGGAATATTCTGGAATACTTCTATGGCATCTTTAAAGAACAAATTTTTCTTTAGGGGGTCATACCTATCTCCCTTAGGTGTTTCTTTCTAGATCTGAGGTAGAGTATCAGCATCAACTCCTATCTTCGCCCCTCCTCGAGTAATGACATTAAGGTTGGGAAATTGTCCCTTAGAGATCCTATTGATCTCTGAACTGATAACGTTAGTTCCTCTTTGTCGTACTATGTCTTCCCACTTTGCAATTAACTCTGGGTAGTATTCAGTTGTCTGTTTGTTGGTTCTATAGTGAGAGCACCATGGTCACCTTGAATGAGGACAATCTCTAGCCAAGTGACCTTGTTCATCGCATTTATAGCATCTACTTGGTCCTCTTCCCTCAGTTATTCCTCCTCGAAAGTCTCCTCCAAATCCACCTCCTCGACCTCTTCCTGGTCCCTGAGGGTTTTCATTCACCCTAAATGTTGTTCAGTCTAACCTGTTTGCAAGTGTGTCCAACGCTCTACATTGATTGGTAGTATGTGTGGTAGAGGCACAGAACTCGCAGTGTACTGTGTTTGGTATGGTTGAATATTTCTTCATGATGGGGCACTACCTTGGCCCATGCCCGTGGATTCGGCAGATCTCACAATTTTCCGATGTGGGTGTTGCTTGGCCTCCTGGGAAAGCATGATATGGGGAGGGGTTATGGAATGATGAATTCATCGACACTTGTGCAACTCCTCCCATGGGTCCTGGTAGGGTTACCATCATATTATGAAGAGGTCCTAGTCCCCTCATTCTCAGACATTCGTTCACTAGATGAGCTTCCATATAACATCTAGTGCACCAAACCTGTGGTCGTCCTGGTCTGGGTATCGTTAGCTCCTAAATATTTTATGTCAGTGTTCATATCTTCCCTTGTAGTTGCACCATATTCGCATCTACTGGAGGTCGGTTTTCTCTTAGGCTCCCAGGGTATCCCACCATGGATTCAATCTTCATCAATTATTCCAAGGCATCTCTTAACGTGGATATCCATTGTTGCATTAGTGGAATCTGACTCAGAGGCAACAAACCCTGAATGTACCACTCCCTTTGATGTTCTTCGTTTCTTGGATGTACCAACCTCCCTATCGCATATTTAAAATTCTTGATGTACTCCCAGGCTGGTTCACCTTCCCTCTGCCATATCTCACGCAACTCAGACAAAGCCTGTTGTTCTAACTGAGGTAGTTTGAATTCTTATATAAACCTCGTCCGTACTTGGCCAAGTGTGAATGCTTGACCTTGTGTCCCTAACACTCCTGGTTCAATGATCTTCAAATACCACTTGAGAGTGAGACCTCTCAAGGTAGTCTGGAACTCGACCAACTTACTCGCATCCAGAGTCCCTCTGGATCTCTAGATTGCTTCACACAGGAACCAGTGTTGCTCAACGTCTTCATCTCCCTTACCCCAAAATTATGGGTATCGGGCAATCGGACCTCCCGCATGGCTAGCCATTGTTGATCTTGTTGTTCGTATCAATGTCAACCCTAACGGTCCTTCTTGTGATCTACCAGAGGATCCCAATATCCTCCCTGTACTCGCAATTCTTAGTTGTGACTGACTAAATAATTGTATTGGAACAGAAATAGCATGAGAAGGTAGTATCGAACTTATTGTTTATATAGAAGAAACTTGCGGTATGGGTGATTTAGGGCTAGCTTTGGGGCGGTTTTCTTTGATCTGGGGGGTCTCGTTATCTTCCACTAGGATGATCTCTTTGGCCGGATTCTCGATCTCTCCTGTTATCGGGATTGAATATTCTCTTTCTCCTCCGAGATTCATGTCGGCTTCCTCCTCTCTTACATATGTACTCTATCCTTCTCGTCCCACTTCCTAGGGACTTCTTTCTCTCCTCGCTTCTCTCACATTTAATCTTTGACTAGCCAGTCATTCTTGTCTTCTCATCTTCCTGTCTTTCCTCTACTTCTCTCGATCCGCCTTCTTTCCTCAAATTTTCAGATTGTCTTGCAGTTTTCTTTATCTTGCCGCGCCACCACTTCTCAACTATGGTCGCTCTCTTCAAGGATCTCTCATCTCTTGAGTCCATTTCATGTTGTTTCCCCCCCCATTTGTCAAATAACCCTTCCCCTCTCTCATGCCATGACTCTCACCCCATCTCGCCCTAGCCCAAGCGAGGGTGTTTACGTTGCCATCTCAGTCGGGGTCATAATCAACATCCCTTCCTCCATCAAGAAAACCTTAATCCACAAGGGGATTTCTCTCAACAGTCTTCCCCTTGTGCCTTTCTTGAAAATTTCCTCTACCCGTGAAAAATATTGGTGGTTCTCAACTATAAATTCTATTATGTATCCCTCTAGTGTGGTGCTAACCCAGATATCCACAGCTCGTGTAACTGGGAAATCCAGCCTCTGGAGTGCTACTAACTTTTCGGTATCCCACGCACAGAGATTCTTAGCCTATCCTTGGAACACTGGAGCTTCTTGCAGCCTCTTTATCCAATGAAAAAATTCTTCTGGGAATTTAACCCAGAAAATCTCATACTGGTCACTCGATCTTTCTGCGTAAAACATTGCTTCATGAGTGCTTTCCACTAATTTTCTCCCTAGTTCCGCTTCCTTCCATATGAAGGCATCACAGTTTCTTTCCCACCATTGATCAATGCCATATCTATGGATCGACGA
Organism: Picea engelmannii; assembly: GCA_009831015.1. NCBI lineage: Eukaryota > Viridiplantae > Streptophyta > Pinopsida > Pinales > Pinaceae > Picea > Picea engelmannii. The sequence goes on along the minus strand of ML835233.1, from coordinate 20,897 downwards.
CAGTATTCTCCCTACAGGTTCCCTTTTAACATAGGTCCCGACAACGGAACCATTTTGTTGGTGCGAATTTGATCAGACCAGGGTCCTTCTCAGGTTACCAACAAAAGGTACCATGTAGTCTAGAGCGTTGGAATTTTCATTTCCTCCGAAGAGAATAAATCTCACACAAAGCACTGTTGAGACAGATAGATAGGGAAGGGTAGGGAAAAGACTAAAGAGGATCCATAGAGCAGTCAGAACTCATTCATGTTCTTGTGCAAGAGACATTAATAGATCTTACACATATAAGTGCATGAATCAAACCTACTTACGTTGCGAGCGAGCAATTAAACATTGAACCATCAAATATAACTCATAAGCCATAAGGAAACATTGAAATCATAAGTAAACATACAAATACGCAACATATTTTGAAATTTGGTCTTGCTTCATATTAACTTTTGGATATTTCTCTTATTACAGACTCAAAATTACATAGCAAGGCTCCTTACAGGCTCTTGGCTTGGTACTCATGCCACTGAGATCTAATTCTCCAACTGATAGGTCCAATTCATTACAGACTCAGAATTGTCTACTTCCAACTTACAACAATTATCAACAACTAATCCCAAAATCTTTGTGACTCTGACCAACCTGACTCGACTCAACCCAGCCACCCAAACTTATGAACTAGTGAACACAACCAACCAACAAACGAACCCTTTTACAATTGTGTTCGGTCCTATATATAGTTGGGTTGTGTCTTCCTTCTCGGTTTGCCTGCTTTCTTTTTTTGTTGCAATCGTTTGTTGCTTTGTTGGCATTACGTTGATTTCATCAACTTCTTTATGTTGCTCTTTCTCCCGGCCTCTAATGGAGTTTGTGCAACTCGTTCTTAGTCAAAACTTGCACGATTCCTTCTCAAAAATGAAGGGCCCAACAATCGTGTTGATACTATGTAAATAAGTTGCACTGAGGACAATGCAAAAATAAGGGGAGGGGAATGTAATATCCCCAAGGACAAGCCCTACTTGTATTTATGAATTGTAAACATGTTTTGTGGGCTGGTGAGATGAGAAATTATAAGATGGTAAGATTATGTGTTATTAGGCCAGAGAGCCTAGGTGTTAAAGGCCAGGATCCTGTTTGTACATGTAACTATTCATATCACTAATATAAAAACACCCCTGCATGTAGACCGACCACGATCAAAGAGAATGGGGGAATAAGCTCCACTAGGATGGGTAAGGGAGAGGGGGATGAGAGGTTGGAAAGAGAGGATAAGATAAAGGGCGTAAGACCAAGAGAATAATAATTTATTATCATTCCAAGAGTTGATTAGAAGGATATGTTTATATCCTAGATTCCTTTGGGAATATGGGGGACTTCCAAATGGAAAGGAATGTGCTTCATGGGTGACAAGTGTCGGTTCAGACACATGCAGTTTAAGCTGGAAATTCATCTTGTTGGGGGGTTTTCTTCCCATTCTCCCATCTTTCACCTAACTCACTTGGTCTCCATTCTCAAACTATGCATCTTCACGCACCTCAGTAACTGGGGAAGTCGACCTGTTTTTTCCTATGAAGCTAGCATATCTGTACTTTCCAAAACCGTGTTGTGCCTTATCGAATTGTGGTTGCTATAGTTCCCTGAGATATATTGAACCTTTGTTGTTGTCCTCACCTTGTTGGAACTGAGTTGAAGTTGGTTGAAGAAGCGGGTTGTTAGGCATGTGGGTGAAAAGGCAAGTTGTCAAGCCTCTCTCCAGGTGAGAGAGTTTGTTGGGAAGTGATTTTCTCCTAGAGAGAGTCCAGCACCAGCTACGAATCTCTGAGAATTTTTTATCCATCTTGTTGTCGAGACCCTAAAAGGGGAAGTGGAGCAGTCGATGGACTGTGGAACAGGGAACAGCATATTCCCGGGGTGGAACAGGCATGTGGGGAATGAGATTCCATGAGTAGTGGCCGTAAGAAGGCTCCTAGAGAGAATCCTTACAGTTGCACTATGCAGTCTCCGGTAACCTTAGCCTAGTCAAGGATTCCCTTACCCTCGGTGGAGCTTAGTCCTAGCTCGGGGGTGACCCATTGTTGAGCATGATGAGCAGCGTGGTCTAAGGCTGGGAAGTTCATGGAAGGTCTGCATGTAGTTGGTGTACTTCAATCGAAAGATAAGTACCCATTCCTATGTTCATTTACATGTTGTGTATATGTACATGTGTTATAATTGATGAATATTGCATGTATATTTTGTTATATTATGGGTTTTGCCTGTGAATACTGTATGTATGATTTTATTGTTATTTCCACATTAATCTATGTATGAACAGAATATGTTGTCTATTTATGTTTATATGAATATGATAATTGTTGTTTCTATGAGTAGCATGGCCCGACCTGGGTGGTCGGAGTGTTACAAATTGGAATCAAAGCTAAGAGAGATGTCATGTAGTGACATTGCCCAGCCTGTTGGTGGCTAGGGACATTACACACAGGGCCCCCTACTGGGCCAAAACAATGTTACACATGCCCCTATCTCCTTAGGCACAAGTTCTTGAAACATCGCGAGCCATTTTCTTAACGCTCTTGGTAATTTTAGACTAGTGGGCTCTATCTCCTTTTGTGAGGCCCCCTTCTCTCATATGACCTCAGACTATGATTAGGTTCCTATCCAAAGGGCACTTTGGAGCTACGGGCTCCAGGCATTTTCACTTCACATGGAAGCCAATTCTTCCAGAGTACTTCTGCTCCAGAATGCGAGATGTGGAAACACCTGTGGTTACCATCGGACGATCAAGATCTACTCCAGATCCCATATCTTCAAGAGTTTTCCCAACTCTTCTCTCTTCTTTCTCCATAGTGCTATGCCTCTAGACCTTCGGATTGGCTGCCACGTACCTTCCTACGCTAACAGCTAGGATCAACTCCACTCTTCGGAAGTTCAGGATTTTTGCAAACTCCACATGCTGAATCTTCTGGAGTGTTGTTGCTCTGGACTGCACAACCTGATGCCACGTGCCTCCTAGTGATCAACGGTCGGGATCTACTCTGGGCTTTGGACCTTCGGTGATTTTTCACTCTGCTCAACTGAAGACACCCAGAGTGACCTTTCTTCAGAGTTTTAGATCCTATGCCACTTGTCCCTCTAGACAATGGATGGTCCCGATCTACTTCGGGACTCCGGAACTTCATAAGTCTGCTCTTCGGTGCAATTTCAAAAGGGTTAAGCTTTGTGCACTTTACTTGGATCCAACACTTGGTTATCCTTCCCACCCAGATCTGACGGATGGGATCTGTATTTCTCCTGTGCGTGCTCTTTTGGGTGTTTGAATGTAGGATTCGATGGTCTGTATCTCCTCCTGCAATTGATCTGACGGCTGATCTTGCTCCTCTCTACTAAGCTTTGGATTCCTCCCGAATTGGAATAATTTTCAAGTGTCAAAGGTTATGGCCTTTGATATTTCTCCTATGAGCCCGAATGTTGGGTCTCAACTTGTACCTCTCCTTCTGAAATTTTTTCATCACTTCAATGAAGTGTGAGTGCATGCTTGCACTTCTCCCATAGTCTAGGAATCAGATTGTCTCTGCCTTCTACGCTCCTTGCGTAGACCTTTCTGTGCACGATGACACTAACTCTCTTGAGCTTTGAACTTGCTCAACTTTTCTAAGGGCCTCGGCCCTTCTACTCCCTCAAAGGGTTTCTTGCACCCTCTTGACACTTAACACTCGTCCTCCTGATCTTTCCTGTGACTCAAACCTCAAAGGGTCTTGGCCTTCTCTTTCTCTCTACTAATATTTTGTGCGCAAAGGCACTATCCCTCCTAATCTTTGTAAATTTGAATTACTTTACCTCTGGCACACTCCTTGGGCTTGATTGATCCTTCATATGGCTTCAGACTTACAACACTATGTCTAAGTTTTGTCCTGGCGCACTCCTTGCATAGGTCTTCCTTCTGAATCCTGATCTCTTTCAGGTTCAATAACACACTCCTTGTAGAGATTTTTCCCTACAGAGTATTCAACAACTCAGAGGTATTTTCTTCTTCAACTTCTCCAACACTTTAGAACGAGTTGGTTATGTGCACTCTTGCACCTGCTCAAAGCACTCCTTGTTGAGCTTACAAAGTGTTTAGTAACTATGTGAGTGTCTTCTCCTTGAAACTCTTCTCTTTGGACTCGAAAGAAAATCCTTTTGTGCACACTTTCACCTACTCAATGCCCGCCTGGCATATCTCTACATAGTGTTCAACTACTCTGTCTTTTGCGCCTTCTCTTGCACAATCTCCCCTCCAAGGTGTTCAACAAACTTGAGGCTCCTCTTGAGTTGTGATTACTCTGGTGTGCCCTCTTGGAATGTTCTTATCTGACTCTAAAGAGTTCAGATGTGCACTCCTTGCACTGGCTATAGAGTTTCCAATACCCTGTTGTGCACTCCTTGCACTTAGCCCAAAGAACCCAGAATAATTTTACACACTCCCCAACAGATATAAAAATTCTACCTTTACTCTGCAGATGGAACCTATTCATACATCTATAGCATACATGAACACATAAACACATAGATAACATTCAGAAAAATGAATAAAACAACACATAGACAAATGCACATAAACTTCTTATGCAGGAAAAACTACTTTGTATTAATCTATGAATGTTTGTACAATGTTTACAAGCTCATACTACAACGGGTTATTTTTCCTTACTCCTCTCTTCTTGTCTTACAATGAATTTTCATCAACTTTCATCATCTCTCAGCTACTTTCAACAACAACCTCTACTAGGCATATGTTACAAATCTTTATACAAGAGGGGCTCAACGAGCTTTCCCTCCAAACTAGTCTAGTGGTGTCTAATCACCAATAACAATGCCTATCTACTGAGGTAGATTACATTGAATAAACATGTACATCTCAGATCCTAGGAAAATATCAAGATCTGTTCCAGCTCAATCCTAATAAAGGCGACTCTAACTCCTACCTATACAAAGGCATCGACTTGGCTCCTCTAGCCTTACATAATTGAAGGCAAAATGAGAGGGTTGATGCCTCTCCCCACCTTGAATGTGCTTTGATATGCTAGAATGTTTGCACGTGCTTAGGTGGAAAGGATGCAACTGCATCATACTCCACTATTGGGAAAATCATGAGCTCCTTTGCTCTGTTGTTGAAATCCCCCTGGATCCCAAACTCTCCTTTGGAGTTGTCCTCTGCTCCTCTACTTTGTTGTTGCTTCTTTTTCTTCCCTGCTTCTCTTGCAGGCTTTCTTCTGCTCATATTTTCCTTGCTAGTAGTCTCCTATGATGACTTCAACATCAACTTCCTTATCTCCTCAATCACCTCTTCTAGCTGCTTTGTTATATGGCTCTTACTTTGTAGTATGCTTGGTTGCAACTCCTCATGCTAATCAAAGGGAAGATAAACTTGATCTCCCATGTTGTCTTATTATTTTTGGGCCTTGACTTGCCACTCTGTTGCAAACTCCAATTCTGCAGTCTCCTCATTGAATTTTTTCTCATCTTCCTCTTTTGACAGTCTGGTTTCTGTCAGCTCCGCTGGTACAACTCCAACTTCCTCCAGTTGCTCCTCAGATTGGAATTCTCCTCCATCTATTTCCAACTTAGCCTGTCGGATGTACTGACTTTGCACTATCACCCTTCTCTCCAGGGATTCTAGTTATTCACATAGATCAGCAAAGCCCATGTTGTCTGCTTCCTCTTCTGTTGCAGACTCTAGTGTTGCAGTCATCTCCTGTTCATCTTCCTGGCTGAAATTTCTGAGTAATTCTGCTGACTGCTCTTTTCCTTTTTCTACTTCTTGGGTAGACTTTGATGTCTTCTCCTTATCCTCTATGACATTCACACTTGGTTGTCTTTTTGTTGCATCAACAACACCTATGCTAGCCTCTGCTTGGCTATTTGATAGGAATATCTAAGTTCCTCCAATGATCAGAACACACCTATGATCTTCTTCCATTAGCACTCCTTGCTGATATGAACTCTCAGCTGAGTTCCTCTCTTCCACCTTGCCCACCTGGAAAATTGGGATTTTTCCTCTGCCCTCCTGGCAGTGTATGATATCAATTGATCTCACTTCATTTCCCACCTAGCAGTCTAAAAATTCACCACTACCCTCATGGAATTTCATGAGATCCTCCATTGATCTCTTCTCCTCATCATTGATGTTTTAATCAATCTATGGTTTACAAACACAAACCAGCTTCTCCATGTTACTTAGGTTTTCAACTTCCCTCATCCAACTCCTCAACATCTGTTGCTGCCTTCTGGCCAACAACTTCTGAACATCCCATTTTGCTTTCCTTTTCAGCAGCCATTCGTACCTCCATCGTACCTTTTCCTCTTGTTGCATTCTCAGCGTTAGCCTGTCCATATTTATTATGAATTCACTGAGCTCCTTGTCAATTTATTCCTTTCTTATCTATTGGCAGTCTTCTCTTTTACCATGCTCATGGCCTTCAATAGCCATTTTAATTTTATTTGTCTTCAACTCTCCTAGTTGTCTATTGTCGGTTGTCTACTCTACAATTGAGAGTAGCCCCAGCTTCTCCTACATCCCACCTGGTTGTCTTCTTGTATTGTACACTTGCAATCAATAATACACAAAGCATTAATACCCTGCCTCCTCCTTCACCTACTGTCTACAAGCGAAATTAAGCTTTTGATACTACTTGATTTTGTCAGAATATCTCCTCTTCCCTTTGTCTATTGTCTACAAGAAAATTTCAGCTCTGATACCATTTCATGGTATCAGAGTATCTCCTCTAACCTACATAAATTAAACTATGTGTCTCTGATACCACTTGACGGTATCAGAGTATCTCCTCTGACCTACATAAATTAAACTTTGTGGCTCTGATACCACTTGAACCAGAACCCTCCCTCCTAGGGGCTACTCAACCTCCCGATCTAGGATCGTTCACATCCAAGAGTCAAACCGACTCACAGCGCCCCCTGCTAGAACCCAAAACAATGTTACACATTCCCCCTATCTCCTTAGGCACAGGTTCATGAAACCTCACAGACCCTTTTCTTAGCGTTCTTGGTAATTTTAAACTAACAAGCGCTAGCTCCTTCTGTTAGGCCCCCTTCTCTCATATGACCTTAGAATGTGATCAGGCGTGTCTCCAAAGGGCACTTCAGAGCTACGGGCTCCAGCATTTTCACATCACATGGCAGCCAATTCTTTCGGATTACTTCTGCTCTGGAGTGCAGGATATGGCAACACATGTCCTTACCAATGGATGACCCATATCTGGTCCAGCTCCCAGCTCTTCAGGATTTTTCCCAACTCTTCTCTCTGCTTTCTCTAGAGTGCTATGCCTCCAGACCTCTGGATCAACTTCCAAGTGCCTTCCTATGCCAATGGCTAGGGTCAACTCCGCTCTTAGAGAGTTCAAGAGTTTTGCAAACACCACACGTTGAATCTTTCGGAATGTTGCTACTTCGGACTACACAACCTGATGCCACATGCCTCTTAGTGATCGATGGGCAAGATCTCCTCTAGGATTCGAAGATTTGGCGATTTTTCACTCTGCTCAACTGAAGAATCTCGGAGTGACCTTTCTCCAGAGTTTTAGATCCTATGCCACCTGTCCCTCTGGAAAATGGATGGTCCCGATCTACTTTGGGACTTTGGGACTTTGAGACTTCGCAAGTCTGCTTTCTAGTGCATTTTAAAAAGGGTTAAGGCCCGTTCACTTTACCTGGATCCAACGCTTGTTGATCCTTCACGCCCAGATCTGACGGATGGGATCTATATTTCTCCTACGTGCACTCCTTTGGCTAGCTGAACGTAGGATTCGACAGTCCAGATCTCCTCCTGTAGTTGATCTGACAGTTGTTGTGTCTCCTCTCTGCTAAGCTTTGGCTTCCTCCGGAATTGGAAGAATTTTCAAGTGTCAAAAGTTGTGGCCTTTGATATTTCTCCTACGAGCCTGACTGTTGGGTCTCTACTTGTGCCTCTCCTTTTTAACTTTGTTCAACACTTCAATGAAGTGTGAGCGCACTCTTTCGCTTCTCCCATATTCTAGGACTCATATTGTCTTTTCCTTCTACGCTCCTTTCATAGACCTTTCTATGCACGACGACACTAACTCTCTTGAGGTTTGAACTTGCTCAAATTTTCTAAGGGCCTCAGCCCTTCTTCTCCCTCAAAGGGTTTCTTACGCCTTCCTCACACTTAACCCCCATTCTCCTGAGCTTTCCTATGACTCAAAACTCAAAGGTTCTTGGCATTTTGTTTCTCTCTGCTAAGATTTTGTGCGCAAAGATACTATCCCTCTTGAGCTTTGTAAAGTTGAATTACTTTACCTCTGGCACACTCCTTGACTGAGCCTTCATATGGATTCGTACTTACAACACTCTGTCTAAGTGTTGGCATGGTGCACTCCTTGCACAGGTCTTCCTTTTGAATCCTGATCTCTTTTAGGTTCAGTAACGCACTCCTTGCGTCCGCTCCATGCACTCCTTGCAGAGATTTTTCCCTACAGAGTATTCAACAACTCCGAGGTATTTTCTCCTTCAACTTCTCCAATACTTCAAAAATATTTGGTTAGGTTCACTCTTGCACCTGCTCAAAGCACTCCTTGTTGAGCTTACAGAGTGTTTAGTAACTCTGTGAGTGGCTTCTCCTTGACACTCTTCTCTTCAGACTCGAAACAGAATCCTTTTGTGCACACTTGTACCTGCTCAATGCCCGCCTGGAAGAGATCTATAGAGTGTTCATATACTCTGTCTTATGTGCCTTCTCCTTCATAGTCTCCCCTCCAAGGTGTGGAGAAACCTTGAGGCTCCTCTTGAGCTTTGATTTCTCTGGTGTGCCCTCCTGGCACATTCTTCTCTGACTCGAAAGAGTTCATATGTGCACTCCTTGCGTTAGCTACAAAGTTTCCAATACCCTGTTGTGCACTCCTTGCACTTAGCCTAAACAACCTAGAATAGTTTTACACACTCCCCAATAGATAGATAAATTCTACCTTTACCCTAAAGATGGAACCTATTCATACATCTACAACATACATGAACGCATAAACACATAGATAACATTCATAAAATGAATAAAACAACACACAGAAAAATGCACATAAACCTCTTACACGGGAAAAATTGCTTTGTATTAATCTTGGAATGTCTATACAATGTTTACAAGATCAGACTACAATAGAGTCTTTTGCCTTCCTCCTGTATTCATGGCTTACAATGAATTTTCATCAACTTTCAGTAGCTCTTAGCTACTTTCAACAACAACCTCTATTCGACATATGTTACAAATATTTATACCAGAGGGGCTCAACAAGCTTTCCCTCCAAACTAATCTAGTGGTGTCTAATCACCAATTACAATGCCTATCTACTGAGGCAGAATACATTGAATAAACATGTACATCTCATATCCAAGGCAAAGCTCAATATCTGTTCCATCTCAAGCCTAATAAAGGCGACTCTAACTCATGTATGTACAAAGGAATCGACTTGGCTCTTCCAGCCTTACATCATTTAATTTCATTAATTATGTTTAAAATTTAAAATTGTGGGCAAAATGAGAGGTTTGGCACCTCTCCCCTCCTTAAATGTGCCTTGATGTGCTAGAATGTTGGCATGTTCTTAGGTGGAAAGGATGTTTCTGCATCAGGCTAGTTGACTTAGACTAGGTGGCAGTTAATTCCTGTAATTGTCGGTGTGTGCCCAGATCACTCTAGACCACCACTATGGCACATTTCCTTCTCTTCCAATGCACATTAGTTGAGTTATATAGAGTATATCATGTGTAAATTATCATTCATTTCATTTAGTTAATACAATTCTTTGATTCTCTCTCCCTCATTTTCATCTTTTCTCATTTTTTTGCAAACTGTTTATTTTCTTTGCTAGATAGATCTTATATGTGCATGTTCATCCACATTTACATGGTAGCAGAGTCAATGGATTGATAGGAAAAAAAAACACCAAACTCTTTTTGCAGGTACTGAAGATTGAATACAAAGGGAAAATGGAATTTCCAAAAGAATGGATTCTTACACCGTACAATTTATTTGCATGGGAGCATGAGATGGAATTGCATATTTGAAGCAGAGGATTATGCAGGTTAAACATGGGCATAGAGACCGAACCCCCATCAGCCATAGAAAAATCCAAGTATGTGAATCAGATGGATGAAGCATATGGAACTATTTGCAATTTCATTTCTCCTGAACTCCTCTTTCACATATCCTCCTATAAAACCCCCAACGAAATCTAGACCACCATGGAAGAAATTTTTGGAAAACAGGATGAGATGAGGGGACATATGCTTGTGGTGGAATTTCTCACTTTTGATCCAAAAAGATTCGACAATGTCCAAGATGTTTTTACCAAATATAAGGATTTGTGGTCACAACTCAAGGCTTGTGAGGTTGATAAACCTAAGGAGGAGAAACAAATGGCTCCTACCATTCTTTCCAAAATTGGTCTGGAATACTCAGTGTTTGTATCCACATTTCATTCATTTAGGCTCTCCTCTGGATCCACCTAGATAATTCCCTCTCTTGAGGTCTTTATTGAGTCTCTGACGCAAGAGCAGACCAAGCTCATCAACATGGGAAAAATCAAAGTCTCAAAGGCACATGCACTTGCTATGCAAGATGGTAGCAGTCACCAAAATCATAAATATATAAACAAAGACAAAGGGAAGACACATGCAAATCCAAAGAAAGAAGGGTACTCAAAACCCTTCAACGATTCCTCCGGATCCAAAGGTGGAAAGGGAAGAAAAGGGGAGAAATGCACTTACTGCCAACAAGGATTTCATCCAAAATCCACATGCATGAAGAAGAAAATAGATCAAATGGAAAAAATACTTCAGAAAAACAACCTTGGAGATTGAACCCATGAGGGTGCCAAGAAGAAGAAGCCAAAAGATCAGAACCCCAAGAAAGGTAATTCTAGCCATGCTTTGATTGTCATTAACTTCTCTCTCGATGCTTGGATTGTAGATTCAGGTGCATCACACCACTTGGCATCCACAAAGGAAGTATACTCTTCATTAGACGCATGCAAAGGTCCTCCTATTCTTATCGGGGATGACTCTCCAGTCGAAGTCACCGACAAAGGAAGAATTGAACTCACAAATGGGAGCTTTGAGAATGTACTACATGTTCCCAAACTCTTCGTCAATCTTCTCTCCATGTATCAGATGAAAAACTTCAGCACCGAAAAGAGAGTAATATTAACACCTGATGCAGTGGATATCTATGACATGCAAACCAATTCCAAAGTCACTACTGGTGGGGTAAATCACCAATCCAGACTCTACATATTTTCTCAATTTATTGAACCAGATTTTGCATTACTGCTTATGCATGCTGATGAAATCAGTAGGATATGGCATGAAAGGTTCGAGCATTTAAATTTTAGATACATGAAACAAATTAGAAATAAGGGAATGGTTGAAGGTATACCTGACATCCACTTATCCAAAGGAACTTGTGAGGGATGTGTCGTTGGAAAACGCCCTCAAGAAAAATTCAACAAAGGAAAGACTCAGAAGGCCTCCTCTCCTTTGGATCTGATCCACAATGATCTCATGGGCCCTTTTCCGCATCCATCAATCAGTAAAGAAA